>VYZW01004273.1:0-39990 GCA_013401315.1 Balaeniceps rex
AACCCAAAGCATTCTGTGATTCTATGATTCTATGATTTGCAGTTTGATAGCTGCTCTGCAAGGAAGAAGCAGAACCGTTGCAATGGGCTATGGTAGACAACCCTCTCAGAGAGGACACAAAGCAAGGAGCGATGGCCTTGGTCTGCCACCCACATGTGCCCACTGGGGAAGTGCTGACCTGCCACGGCTCGAATACCAATGGTGCACGAGGATTTGGGGCCGAAAGCTGCCTCTAAGCGGGGGAAATGCAGCAGAGCCAAGAGCAGAGTAGGAGCAGAGATACCCACAGAGACAAAATGAGGAGTTATATACCTCTCTGCTGGTGTTCAGGGATGATCCTGGGGCCCAAAATCTCACTTGCCCAATTTAATCTCAGTTCAGCGTTACAACCTACTCCTGCGCAGCGAGGAAGCTGGCTCCAGGGCTGGTTTGTACATACACTGAGCAAGCGCTGGGCCAAGACACAGGAACAAATCCCTGCCGTTCCTCAGTGCGCATCCAGATAACATCATCATGCTAACACAAACGTACTGCAGAAGAGTCAAAATACAGAATTTAGCTGTTGGATGAACTTAGCATTTTTCTCCAGCTTTTCTTCTGAGCTACCTCCCCCCCGCATTTCCCAGCCTGTGTGTTCAGAGGCCAATTTCCATCTCGTTTTGTGGCTCCCAAAGAGATTCTGCCCTTACCGTTGGTCTGAGACAACGCGTCTGTAACCTCCGTGGGAAGTCCCTGAGGCTTTTGAGACATTTCATTGTCAGGTAGGAACTTTAATTTTTAAGAAAGATCACTCTGTGGCTCTGTCTTCATTCACAGATCTCTCACTATCACGTCCCCCTTTTTTTTTTTTCTCCTTCCTTGCTTTCCATTCTCAGGTTTTCCTTCTTTCTTGGCTCATATGTAACTTAATTCTTTATGTATAGCCTCTTCATTCAGGGTTATTAAAGTGCTTTATCAAAAAGAGGCAGTTTCTCTTCCTAACCTTCCAGCAAGCAGAGCATGTGAGTGGGTTGCCCAGTAAAATAAATAATTGGATTTTTTGTTGCAGAGCAGCAGCAGAACAGATTGGCCTTTGCAGTCTCTTGAAGTGTATCTGCTGTCTCTCCACCATCACCCCCTCACCCCGAGGTAGCTGAGTGCCCAGCATCCTTTCAAACAGCAAAAGTAACTCGTTTTCTCATCCGAGCTATCCACCTGGACAGACCTGTGTTGCTTATTCCCCACAAGCGATGCTAGCAATGTCCACCGACCCAAACAGTTCACCAAGCTGCCCTGAGGGGCAGGGGCCCAGAAAAATTCTTATTCCCTGTTGCAAGACCAAAGTGATCCAAGAGTTGTGTCGTGTGATCTCCGATTTCAGTTTTAACAACCACCTTCGAAATCCTGAATTTTTTAGACAACAAAAATTTTGATGGATGGAACAATCAAGTGTTTGAAATGAAAAGTCTGAAGCAACAATATCTGCCCAATGTAAAATATATCACTTTTTTTCCCTTTCCTTCTATGTGCATCAAGAAATCCCCTGCTTACGCTCACTTTTAAAGTGCATTTTAACCATTTCTTTCAGGGAAAGGAAGAAAACATTAGATGTTCTCTCGTGGACCCTGGGGTTATCTCTGCTCTTCTTGTAGCCAAACGCTGATCCGCTCCTGAAGGGCTCTAGGACTGAGATGCAGCTCCAGCGTGAGATGGTCAAACTCGGGTGCCTCTCCTTGTGCTGGTGGCGGGGGTCTCTCTGCAAGGGTCCCCATCTGCACGGGGCATCCCAGACCCCAGCAGTCAGTGGAGATCCAGGGCTCAGCTTGGTCGCCCCCCACCTTGTTTCTGAGTCCCATTCAAGATGTCCTTAGCACCTGCCTGGCCAGGCAGCTGTGGCACTGGTCCTGCACACTGACCCCGTAGCCCAGTGCCACGGCATGGCCACTGCTGGCCACGGGCTTTGTACTGGGTTTGCAAGGTCTCAGGACTGAGGCGTGCCAGGTTTGCCCTCTTTGAACTTGTTCTGACCTGCCTGGAGCTTTGTTTTTACCAGATTTAGCAGTAATGGCAATTTTTATTCTGACTATGGCTGTGGCTTTTTTGCTTACCATTGTATGGTGCAACCATAGTTTCAGTTTTATGCAGACAGTAGCAAAAGTAGCTATTCTGTGCTGAATGAGATATTTATGGCTTCAACATAATGGTGTGGTGCTGAAAAACACACGTCTGGCAGGATGGCAGGGGCCTTGAGAAGTGGGGGCACGGGATGAGGCATAGAGGAGTGCAGGCACGAGATGGTAAGAGATGGGGCACAGGCTGGTACTGGAGACCTCAAGGCTATAAACAACTCAGGAACAGTCAGTCAAAGAAATGCAAGCTCGGAGCTGGCAAAAAATGGTTTTGGGGTGACAGAGCAAAGAACGAGTATCTAACATGCATAAAATGAACCATATTAAGGAAATCTGCATGTATCGCGGACTTGCAGACCAATGAAGAGAAAGCAAGGTGTAAAAGCATGTTATCAAACGTAAAAAAGACACAAAGTGGACCCTAGAGTGAGGAAGAAGCAGCCATGAACATCAATATCACACTCCCTGTGAAGAATTCCAGATTTTGGTGACTTGATGTAACTGCCGCCACCACCACCAAACTGAAGTCACCAACCTTAGGACCCAGAGGAGCAGTGCAAGAGTGAGCGTGACCAGGAAAGAGATAGAAATTGGGAAGTGTGTGTATAACAACCTTAATTTTTTATTATTATTATTATCATCATTATTATTATTATTACTACTCTTACTATTACTACTACTACTACTAGTAGTACTTCTGTACTTCTTTTTCTGTAGAGAAATATTAACTTCTCTTTTTTTCTGTAATAACTGGACCTGGACTAACAATGATTCTTATATTAGCCTGTTTTCAATTACACTAACAATTAGTTCTTGGCTTTATACATAAAGTGTGTTTGCTTTTTGCTCATAAATGAGATTCTGATCATAACAATACACGCGGCCCTTTGTAGCAGTGGCAGTGGGAAGCCACGTGGGATACCACCAGGCAGCTCCGATGAGATCTGCAATCTCCAGTGGCACTAAGCAACGATGCATAGGCAAGTGCACTGAGCTCCCAGCTAATGCAGACCCTGGGGTGCCCAGAGGTGCTCAGCACACCCAAAAGCAGCTACCCAGCAGCTGCTCACCCAAATCTGACCCCAGGGAAGAAGCATCCGAAGCAATTCAATCCTGGACCCTGGAGATAGGTTGCACAAGGCAAATCAGCTGGATGGAGTGGATCATAGAATCATAGAATAGAATCCTGGAATGCTTTGGGTTGGAAGGGACCTGTAGAGGCCATCCAGTCCAACCCCCTGCAGTGAGCAGGGACATCTTTAACCAGATCAGGTTGCTCACAGCCCCGTCCAACCTGACCTGCAATGTTTCCAGGGATGGGGCCTCCACCACCTCTCTGGGCAACCTGTGCCAGTGCTTCACCACCCTCAGTGTAAAACATTTCTTCCTTCTATCCAGCCTAAATCTCCCCTCCTTTAGTTTAAACCCATCACCCCTTGTCCTGTCACCACAGGCCTTGCTAAAAAGCCTGTCCCCATCTTTCCTCTAGGCCCCCTTGAAGCACTGAAAGGATGCACCCAGCCACCCACCCATCCTGTTAAGTACGAGGATATGGGCAGGACTACAGTGAGAGGGAGAGAGTTTCCCCGTTTTCTGCACTGTCACGTGTAGAAGTGCGCCCTGCAAGGGCAAGGTCTACACGTTCACATGGGACACCTTAAAAGGCTTCCTGGAGAGATCGAGGGATCTGCACAGCCATGAACACGGCATTTGTGTGGGATAAGGTGGCAGAAAATGTAATAAAAGGCTGAACCCACAGGCACACGGGTAAGTACGCCATACGGGGAAGGGGTCAGTATGGCTCTTCTAACATGCAGACAAGAGTCCCTAACATATCGCAAGTCCTCCAAGGGATGGAAAGGATTCTGCTGGGGCAGATCCAGGTGATAGGGTCTACCCGGATTCCCAAGGGCTCTGAGCAAGGTCCCCACCAAAGGTGATCAAATAAGCAGCCATGAAATGAGAGTAAAGTTCCACACACCACGGAATAATTGAATCATAAAATAAAGGTGCGTGGCTATCCTCTACAGTGAACCCCTACAGGAATCTGTGCTGGGATTTCCACTTTTTGACAAATTTTGTCTGGGAAAGGGAGGGGAAAACAGCAAGGCAACCAAGTTTCTGATGGTACTAAATTACTGCAGGAACAGAGGGACCAGCTGTGAAAATCTGCAGAAGACCCTGATAAGACTGAGTCACTGAACAATAAAACATCAGTTTAAAAAAAAAAAAAATAGTTGAGATAAACATACAGTGATGCACTTGGGGGAAAAAACCAGAATACTTCAGATAGAAAATGACAGGCTGGTGGCTAACCATTATCTCTCAGGAACAAGCTGTCACAGTTATGATGGTGTTACAACAACACAGTTCAGCGATCAGCAGTTCCAAAAACAAAACAGATATTAGAAATTCCTAGGCACGGACCAGAAAACAGGGCCAGGACAGTGTTGTGCATCTGAAATACTGCTGCAGTCCTGACGCCTCAGGGAGCAAAACACTTGTCATGGGAAATGAGTGAGCAGGACGTGGCTCTGGCTGGGAAGAGGCAAGGGAGGGGAGATGTGACAGAGGTGGCGAAGGCTCAGAGGTGAGCGGGGGAAGATCTGCTCGCTGTCACTTCCAATACGAGAGCTAGAAGCACAAAAAATTGAAACAGCACGCGTCTGGCTCAGAGCGAACGTACAGAGGTCGTTATTCATGCAGCGTGTCGTTAGACGGTGGAAATCACTAAAGCAGGGTCTCCTAGAGCCTAAAGCGTTCGTGCATTCAATTTAGGAAGGTGAGCCCCTTAGGCAAGTGGGTTCATCACCAAAACGTCAGTGATGTGATTGAAGAAAAGAGCAAAACAGCCCCAAAACCTGTGCTGTTCCAGGAGGAAGGCTCTGCCCTTTGCTGAGGGTGAGGGCTTTCCAGGGGGTCTTGTGAGCAAACCCTGGCTTTTAGCTTCAATTACTGTCCTCAGGTTTTTGCACAAGGTGCACTGTTTCCCCTCCCAGCCAGCATTTATTTTTTGTGTTGGGAGTTGTTATTCTTCCTTCTGAGACAACAGCACTTATTCCTGCACATCATTTTTTTGTGATGAGCATTAGCCCTTTTGTATTTATTCTTGGTGCATGGCAGAATCCTGGATCTGTCCCTCCTTGGCTTTTTTGTCTCACGCAATGGTGCAAATCAGAACTGCCTGGTGTAGGGCAAGTAGAGGAAAAAGGGCTTGTTATGAATGGTCAAGGCTGATAAGAGACCTGCTCTTTGGAAAAAATGCTAAATCATTTCCCTGGCAAGAGGGTGTTGCTTGTAAAAGAGGCTGGACAAGCTGGTGGTCACCAAAACAACTGCTTCTAAGGGAACAAATGCTGGCAGAAGTTAAAGCCTGTTAAACATATTAGGAAGGTACTTTCAAGTGCCAGCACCTGTGTTAGAAGGCTTTCCTATTAAAGCTGACCCCAGGAGGTTGCTGTGCTGAGTGTTCTTAAGGTGTTACAGAGGGTTTAGAGGCTATCTGGGCTGGTAAGGTTGGTTTTTTGGGTTTGTTTTTTTTGTTAGGGTTTCTTTTTTTGGTTTTATATATATATATATAATTACGATACAAGTTAGCTACTTCCTAGTTCTCAGATTTATGTGTCTGCTTCCTTGGTTCTGTAATTGCTGCCTTCTATGTTGTTTTAAGCTATTTTAATGCTGTAAGTTGTTTGTCTTGCTCCTGTGTTTTGCAAAATGCTTCTTGATCGGTGATTGTTTTAGACCCTTATGCTGTATTGACAAGGGATGTGATGGAGTACTGCAGTGTGTTTGTTTGGGTTTGGAGGGGTTTTCTTGGGTTTTGTTTGTGGTTTTGTTTGGTGGTGGTTTTTTTGGGTTTTTTTTACTATAAAAGTCCTATCAGCCTCTAGGTGGGCAAAGGAGGCTAAGGTGTGATCATGTGAAGTGTCTTTTATTGCTCAGGTCAGGTCTCCTTTGGAGACCTCAGGTGTGGGTCTCCAAAGGTGCAGATGCAGATAAACCCAAAAAAATGCCTTCTTCTCTAACATACCCCTGAAAACAAGGTGGGCCTCCTGTGGCTCATGGTCCACAGAAGATGTCAGTGTGCTAGTGCACTTAATTACCTCTGAATCACTAAAGAGATCCCTTAATGAGCAATGGCTAGCTGCAGAAAGCTTGGGAGCTGAAAGCTCTGCATGGAAACAGTGGGGTGGCTTTGTGCAAAAGGACCCCAATTTGAACGGGTCTCCCACAGCACCTCTTCTTGATAAGGGATGTTTGAGGTTAACCGTTCAACAGCACGAGCACTAAAAGGGCTGTTTGTCTCCGCAGCGTTGTCTAGAGGACAACAAGTAACTGACCTCGCAGCCTTGCTTGGGGGGGCTGCACTTGTGTCCTTGGTGCTGTGAGTTGCTGTCTGCCGGCGTGTCCTTGGGAGCGTCTGGCCCTCGCAGCACCTTGTTTACTGCTGCTCGTGGCAAAACCCCTCCCGTGCTGTTCCCTCTCTGTGCAGCTCCGTAACTTCCCAGCTCCCCTGATCCGGGTGGGCTGGCTGTGGGGATGGGAGTGGGGCAGGTGCTGCTTGTGCTGCTGGCTGCCTCCACGGTGATGCCTGTGAAGGACCCGCTGCTGAACACCTGTATGGATGCCAAACACCACAAAACCAAGCCTGGCCCAGAGGGGATGCTGCATGACCAGGTATGGCTCTGGGGACGTGTTAGGTGGGATTGTCTGGGTCCCCTGTGCCTGCCTCCCCAGATGATATGGGCTGGTTTGTTCTTTGGGCTTAGCAACCACTTGCCTGAGGAAGAAAGCCTGTGCTGGGTATGAGGCCTGTTTGTCTGCTGTTTTCTTCTAGCTAGGGCAGATGCAGTGGTGTGATGACTTCTGTCAGCTCGGCGTCACCCCTCTTTAACCAGGAGGCCTCCTCTCCCCTTCCCAAAGCTTAGGTACCCCAGATCAGAACAAGGTTGCCCAGATGGCAAGGAAAGACAATTCTTATCTGCTTCCTGTCTGTGTTAGAGACTCTTCTTGCTAACTGAAGAGCTCTGCCTCCAGGCCCTTGGTGGGAACAGGGCTAAGAGCAAGCCAGGGTGCAAGAGAAGGGAGTTTGTTTCTGTTCCTCAGGCTGGCACTAATTCCTGGTGAGGAGCTAACCTTCAGAGTCCTCCTCCTGCTCTTCTTCCAACTCCACCTCACTGCAGCCCTGAACTCTTCAGGCCACAGTGCCCAAGGGTTTGCCGGAGGAGAGAAAATCCTCTTGCTGCTGAAGGTTTCTTGCTGTAGGCTATGCAGGGAGCTGGCACCTGCAGCATCCTCTGACTCCCTCGAGCTGCTGCCTGCCCTCCCCGACCAGCCTGTCTCTTGCTTTGTGGCAGTGTGCTCCCTGGAAGGACAACGCCTGCTGCACAGCCAACACCAGTTCAGAAGCCCACAAGGACCAATCCAACCTCTACAACTTCAACTGGAACCATTGTGGGCTGATGCCACCCAAGTGCAAGCGCCACTTCATCCAGGACATGTGCTTGTACGAGTGCTCGCCCAACCTGGGGCCCTGGATTGACCAGGTAGGATCAGGTCTGCTGTGATTAAGACAACAAGGGTTGTGCTGGCCACATGATGGTGGTCTCCTATGTAGTATACCCCTGGCATGTATGGAAGCGTGCTTTCCAAGGACGCTTTCCAAGGCAAACCTTCCTCTGGGTGGAAAGATTCAAAGGACTTCGCTAGCCTCTGCTTGGGTCGTCAGACAGGCTGATGGAAGAACTGCTTGTTGTCCAGGCATGTCTCTGCTGGGGCTGAAACTCTTCTGAGATCAGCTCTGGAGCCTAATGGAAGGGTCTTGGGGGGGGGGGGGGGATCTAGGATGTGGCAGATCCTGCCCCTTAACTTCCAAGGGCCACCACCAGTGTGCACGGTCCTGTTCTCTTGCAGGTTGACAGCAGCTGGCGTCGGGAGAGGATTCTTCATGTGCCACTCTGCAAAGAGGACTGTGAGGAGTGGTGGGAGGATTGCAAGGACTATGTCACGTGCAAAGAGAACTGGCACAAGGGCTGGAACTGGGCAACAGGTCAGTGGGCTGTGTGGAGCAAGCCTCTCCTCGCCCCTGCAGGCAAGGCCCTGGCAGTGTCGCTGCTGCCTGCCTGGTGGCTGGAGCCCAGACCCCTAATTGCTCTCGCCTGCCTGTGGGGTTGCTGACCAGAAGGTGGCCAAGCCACCACCCATCAGCTAAGACACAGTGATGGGCTGGGTGGCCTGCTCCTCCCAGGTGAAAGGGCGCAAGTGGAGTGTGCTAGCTCATGTTGTTCTCTGGTGCTGTCTGTCCTCAGGAACGAACCGCTGTCCTTGGGGCTCCATGTGCAGACCCTTCAGCCATGTCTTCCCCCGACCAAAAGACCTGTGTGAGAAAATCTGGTCCAACTCCTACAAATACACCACAGAGCACCGGGGCAGCGGACGCTGCATCCAGATGTGGTTTGACCCTGCCCAGGGAAACCCCAATGTGGTTGTGGCAAAGTACTACGCTTGGAAAAAGAGATCCTCCCCTGCCTGGACGGAGAACGTGACTCCTGAGACTGACAAAGCTGCGTGCACTCTGCCGTGGGCTGTCCTGGTCCTGCTGCCTCTGGCCCTTGTGGTGGTCCCTGAGGGCGCTGGGGGCTGTGGATCCCATGGATGGGGTTCCCTGTGACTGCTCCCTGGAGGGACATGGCTTGGACTGCTCCAGCTGCCCTACAGGAGGAGCTGGCATCGGTAACTTAAGTCTGTCTGTTCAAACTGGTCACACGCCCCAGTAAGTGCTCTGCATGAGTTATGTTGTTGGACCTTGACACCTGCCTCTACTTCCAGCTGCTGACAAAGGCAGTTATTTCCTTGCCATCCTAGGAAGGGCAATACCGTGTGTCTCCCCTCTGATGCAGGAGCTCCTTCACATCTGTTCCCGCCTGGATTGGTGTGCTGGGTTGGCAGTGCTTGTTCAAGGTCCTCAGCTGAGCTCTGGTGTCTGGTCTTTCAGGCTGCTCTGACTCCCTGAAGGGTGGGAATGATAATAATAAAATACTCCTCTGAATCAGCCTTGCTGTACCCAAGTTAAGTACTATCGAGGAGGTAGAAGTGCTCTGGGGGTGGAACAGGGCTGCTGGTCTGGACTGGGTGAGGGTGGGTGTGGGGCTCTGTATATGTAGGAGTCTGGTGGTACCCAGACGTGGCCTCCTGGGTAGATGCAGATCTCCTGGGTCCTGACGGCTCCTTAGCTGCTGTGCTCTGCCCCATCCTGCTGGAGGAGGCGCAGAGTTGCCTGCATGTCTACGGTGGGACTCCTGCAGCAGACCACAGCCAGCCATGAGAAGCACCTGTAATGTCTCCTCCATAGTCGTGGCCACTTTTCTGTGCTGCTTCCTCCTCCCTCTGAGCCAGGCCTCTCAAAGCTGGGTGTGGGAGCTGTCCGACCTTCTGTGCATGGATCGCTGGAGCTGGGTGCAAATTGCTGCTGCAGCCCGGTGCAAGTGGCATCTGCTTTCCAGCCCAGTGGGTGCCTCTGAGGAGCACCTCAGCAGAACTGTCCTTGCCCTGCAGCTGCCCAGAGACTGTACGTGGAAATCTCCCCCTCCTTTGCTGCAGCTGAGCAGGTCAGGTTGGCTGGTACAGCTCTCTTCCTCCTGCCTATGACCTGGTTTCGGCTGTGTATCTGCGTTGCTTCAAAACCTTCTCTTCCCCGGGGGCAATGGTTCACAGCCTCCCATGTGGGACTTGCAGACGTCATAAGTCGCTGTGCAAAGGCTCACTGCTGTGCTGATTTTTTTTTTTTTTTTTTTTTTTCCTTCCTCGGGAAGTGAAAACAAGCCTCTAGCAAAACTCTAGCAACTTTTGAAAGGAATGGCAAAGGGGAGAGCAATGGGGAAATGCAGAGGGCTGCTCAGGTTAGGCAAAGTCCACAGCTGCCCAGTCTGCAGGGCTTTATAGTACTTCAAATACTTTAAGGAGTCTTTAGATCAAAGCAGCTATTCCCAGAAGTTTTGCTGGCTTATTGGATTTTTAAAATGCTCCTAATGATACAGCCTCTATTGTAGCTGGTTACTTATTCCTTGCCTTTATATGACATACAGCAGTACTTTTTTCTCTCCCTCTCTAATGTTGCTGTGTTGTCTGCAAAAGCTGAAGCTATCCTAGGACTGGCCCCAGCTTAAAGTCAAAAATGTCTTCCAGCCCATGTGTGGGGTATGGGTTTGCCCTGCCTGACCCTGCTAGGGATGGAGAAGAGGAAGCGCCTGGAGCCGATTCCTGTGACAGTGATCTCCATAAAAGGCAAAACAAACAAAAAAAAAAACCTCTAAAGGCAAGGCTGCTTGAGTTTAAGGAAAATCCTATTCAGGCAGCTCCCACTGTCCACAGGCTTGTTGTCTGTGCAAGTTCTGCATGTTCTCCTCACACGAGTCGTCATTTAGCTGGAGATAGCAATTACTCCTCTTCCCCTGACCAATGCACTTGCGTTTGTCCAACAGCTCTTGGCGCACGCAGGGGCCGAGGGGTTCTGCTGTCCCTGCGCTGATCTCACTGGGGTTTGCTGTGGCTGACAGCATCTTTCAGCTGAAATGGTGCGTGGAATAGTTTTGCCTGTTTCTTTAGTTTCGCAGCCACCAGCTTTCCTCTGGCTCTGTCCCAGGCTGTGTGCTTGGTGGGTGTTCTTCACGTGGGACACACACCTTACGAGGTGCCCCTCCATGCAAGGAGTAACATCCATTTTCTTTCTGTATCCTCAAGGACCAAGATGAATTAGGGGAAGATCTGGGTGATGTTTCCTTTGCCACCATGCATGAATTCGGATCACCCTGGATACCATGGGCATGCTGGGCTGACAATTCCAAAACCCTCTGAAAACATCCTGAGCAATGTTGCTGTGTGGGTTGGGCTCACTGGGGTGAGGAAGGGGTTCGCCTGTGGTGTGGGTCTCCTTAATCACCCTGCAGAAAGGGCTGGGACTTGCATCTCCTTCAGGGACTCCTTGGAGGAGCTTGTAAATACCTCCAGGTCTGCTCAGGCAGCAAATCCTTCATGGGCAGCTCCCTGCCAGCCCCTCCAGCAGGGACCCTCCTTCCTTGCAGGAGCAGGGCACCACAATCACAAAATCAAAGAATCATGTAGGTTGGGAAGGGAGGTCTGGGGGGCCTGTGGTCCAACATCCCGCTCAAACCACAGTCCCTTGGAGTGAGATATTTAACACATTTTTAACAATATCTCTGATTTTTCCAGCATTGACACCTGTTTCAATAAAACCAGGCTCTTCACAAGTCATTACCTTTTAAAAAAAATTTAAAAGTCCCTTTTCATGCCCTCTCCTTTGCCAGCTCGCCAGCCTGTCCGGGCCGTGCGAGGATGAGCTGCACAGACTGCAGGTGCATGGGGAGGTGGCAGGAGCACCCGGGCCCTGTGGCTGCTGAACCGCAGCGTTCGCAGGGCGGCGGCAGCTTGTCCCTCTGCTCAGCGCGACGCCGCTGATGAGGGCGATGCAAGCTCCCGGCTGGGCTCGTGCCAAGCCAGGCCATCACCTGGAGACCTGGCTCTGCCACCCTGAAGGCACATGCAGGAGCCCTCCCTACGTCCCGTGCAGCCCCGTGAGCTGCTGCCTGGTCCACGTCCCCTCTCTGCGGACCCAGCAATCTGCAGGCTGTTGGCAGCAGAGTCTCGAGAGAGGCCGGGCAGGCTGCTGCAGGCTTGCCTGTTGTTTATGACCTGGCTGGCCCGTTCCCCAGGGCTGGCAGAGGAACGCTGGGCTGCCCACGGGGCTTTCACAGAGCAATTACAAGCAGCCGTGTGCTGGCAGACCAGTGAGGGAGGCTGGCAGCGACTCTCTCCTCTCTTTCCAAACCCTGCTTGTCCAGCAGATCTTCGGGATGGTCTTGGCTGCAAGGTGAAAGCATCAGGCTAGAAGGAGCTCTTCCTACTGCACCTGCATGCTGGATCCTGCTGCTCTGTCTTTTGGCGATCTCCTTGCCACAGACAGGCTGTGTGAGCCAACTCCTGGAGGAGTTTCACCCTGCTTCGGATGCTCGTACTAATTGCTGTCACTGGCGGTGGTGTTCCCATTGCCAGAGAGGTGGAGACTGTACATCTGCAGGGGGTTCAGGTGTCTGCCTGCTCTGCATGATTATAGCCAAGGCTGTGGGCTATTGGCAACTCAAGCTTGCAGTGTGCCCCCTCGCCTTCTTGGAGGGGGACCTGATCTTGGAGACAGGTTTCCAGTCCTGACCAAAATGCCTCTGCTTACAGAGAAGCCACCCTCTGTTCAGACCGGGACCCTGGAAGTGTGCTCCTGAAACAGCTAAAAATTAGCTCTGCAATCCGAGGCTCAATCTGTCAAACTTCATGCTCCGGTCACAACCCTTTGCTGCTGCTGTTGCTGCTGCATCTTCAGGCTGAGAATCTCCTCTTTCCACACAGCTCTTCTGGACCACGATTTCTTATACTGAGTAAGGGAAATTGGAAATTGCCTGTGCTTTCCAGTGCCTTGGTCCAGGGCACGAGGAGCCCAGACTCCCCTCAGTCTGAGAGCACAGCAGCATCACCCCACTTTCCCGTCTGCTCTTGCTGTGCCACAGAGTGCTTCCAAGCTGGCTGCAGGTTGTTTTTTTCTCTTTTTTATGGAGTTCTGGACGTATGTATGTAAGCGATTGCTGCAGCGTGAGAGGTTCCCCCTGTGGTGACATACAAGCCAAGATCACCTGGAAGCAGGACTCTGCGTTGGATGTGGTTCCTGGATCTCAGGAGCTAACTGCAAGAGATGAAAAGCAGAGGGGGACATCACCCAGTGGGAGATGTTTGACTCCTTTTGCTCCCCAGCCAACAGAGAAGGTAACCAGTAGAGCTGACAAGATGCTTCTGTAGCTCTAGCTATGATGGTCTGCTACAAGTTCCTAACATCTCTTTTTGTCCTCCTAATACAGAATAGTGTATTTCAGTTGGGAGGGACCTACAATTGTCATCTAGTCCAACTTATATTCGTAGAAGAAAGCCATGCTTTGGGGCACACAAAGCTTTCTGTATGTCTCAGAGAGAAGCCAGATGCTCAAGCTGGGGAGTAGAGGCACGACAAGGCTTGGAGGAGCCCAGTGCACAGCGAGACCCCACAGAGCTGTGAACGAGGAGCCCCAGCACAGCAGAGGCTTCCAGTCCTGAGCATCAACCCACGGGTAAGCACTCGCATGGCAGCGGGCTGGCAGTGCCCTTTCCACTACAAGGGCAGCTTCGAGACCGGAAACGTGACGTGTCCCTGCCTCGTACAGGGGTACCTGGGCAAGAGGACCCTGTGGATCTGCCTAGTTTTTATGCTGTAGATGATGGGGTTCAGCATGGGAAGGACCGGCAGGTGGACGTTGGCCATGAAGACATGAATGAGAGGGGAAGCATGCTGGCCACACAGGTGAACCATGGAGAAGCCAACCATGGGGATGTAAAGGATCAGGACTGCCAGGGTACGGGACAGGCAGTTGTTCATAGTCTTTGTCTAAATGCTTAGAGCAAGAAAACTGCAAGAGCTCTCTGGTGCCAGTCACTGAACTAAGGTTTTTCACATAGTGATATGACACAGGTACAGTTTTCAAATCTCCCATATTTAGTATGCACAGAACTATTTTTGTAAGCAGCATGCTCTCTCTGAAAACTGCATTACAATGCTGCAGCTCATGTGGCGCAGAGGAGGAGACCCCCAAAATGACCTGCTTTATAGATGTCTTCTGTGTATGACCTTACCTTAAGATAACTGAACACCCATCTGCTGGGCTCTCCAGGACCTGAAGTTTGTGGCATCTGGTCCATGTCCCTGTTCGACATCTGTGTTCTTTTAGCTTTGGCTTCACGTCTGTCACATTTGCATGTGTTTGCTATGTCCTCTCAGACTTACTATTTTGATTTCTTTGATTTTTCTTTTTCACTGCAGGCAATCTCTGGTATATCATGTCTCTCAAGAAGTCCACCGTCCACACCAGTCACGTTTATCCTTACGAGCATCTGAGGGCTGGAAACTGTCAGCATCTGTCTCTCTTCCCTTCACCTTCATTTGTGTTGTGTCACTTTTGGGGAGCATCGCAATCCTGTTTGTTACCAGCACTGATCTGAGCCTCCATGAGCCCATGTACCAATTCTTCTCCATGCTGGCCACCACCAGTTTGGCTTTGTCTCTGTCTACAATGCCAACTGTGATGACTGTATTCTGGTTTGATGCCAGGCAGGTTAGTCTTGATGTTTGCTTTGCTCAATCTTTTTTAACTCATTCATCCTTATTCTTGGAGTCCTCGGTGCTTCTGGCCATGGCCTTTGATTGTTACATGGCCATCTGCTACCCATGGAAATACTCCTCCATCCTCACCAGTGCCAGGGTAGGCAGGACTGGGCTGGCTGCCCTGTGCAGATGTGCCTTACCAACTGTCCCCCATTTGTGGTACTAAAAGGATGGCCCTTCTGCCAGACCCATGTGCTCTCCCATGCCTACTGTCTGCATCAGGGTCCGATCAAGCTGGTGTGTGCAGACATCATGTTCAGTAACTGGTACGGCTTCACTTTAGCCAGTGTCTTTCTGACGTTAGTCCTCATCCTCATCTTTGTGTCATATATGCTGATTGCCAGGGCCATTCTGAGCATCGCCTCCCAGAGGGAACATCTCAAGCTTTGGACAACTGCCTGTCCCGTACCCTGGCAGTCCTGATCCTTTACATCCCCGTGGTTGGCTTCTCCATGGTTCACCTGTGTGGCCAGCATGCTTCCCCTCTCATTCATGTCTTCATGGCCAATGCCCACCTGCCGGTCCTTCCCATGCTGAACCCCACCATCTACAGCATAAAAACTAGGCAGATCCACAGGGGCATCCTCATGGTCCTCTTGCCCAGGTACCCCTGTACGAGGCAGGGACAGGTCACAGCCATGGGACGAGACCTGGTATGACGTGCCTGTGTGCCATGGGCCAAGTCAACATCTTAAATGCACACAACTTCCCACTGCGCATCCTCTGGGTGAAAATGATTCCTATGTTAATGACACCCTGTGATTCATTAGGGGCTCTGCTGGCTGAGTCCATGTGCAAGGACGGCTGACAGCATCTGCTCAAGTGACCACAAAGGCCAGACAGAGATCAGAGGGGCAGTGACAAGGTGGGGAAAACCAGCCGGGCTCATTCCTCTACATCTACTGCTCCTAAGACCATCAAAGGTGGTGGTTCAGCCATTGTCCCTGTTTGGAAACTAGAGCAATTCATAAGAAGAAACTCTCTCCAGGACACTATGCAAATTCCTGGATTACTGCCTAAATGGATATAGTATTTTTGAGGGATGCCTGCAGGAGAATTTGAGGATTGAACAAGAGAATTATGGAACTGTACAGGATTTGCCATGGATTGTTTAGCGGAAGGGCTGGCAGCAGAAATTATTGTGAATTATTAAGGGATTATTAAAGGAATGTGTGTGTTTGTGGGTGTGTGCAATCCACCAGTGAACTTCTGGCCAAAGCAGGGAGCAGGGATGGTGAGGGGTCTGGGGTTTGGGGTCTGAGGTCTGGATCAGAGGGATCAGAGGGATCAGAGGGATCCATAGAAACAGGTCTGAGCAATTCATGCTGTCAATGTGGGTCCACCCTGGTCCACCGCGTTGGGACACCCTGAACACAGCCACCAAACGCTGTGAAAATCCCAGCCTGGAAAATCCCTGAGCCAGCAGCCAGGCTGGAGTTGGGCAGTGTTTTGGCAGTGAGCTCAGATGAAAAGAGAAAAAAAAAAGCCCCATTCGAGGCAGTAAGACCATGTCTCAGGAGGGCAGCCAGGCAGCAAGCAGGCATCGGGACGAGGTGGGCGTGGGGGCCGGGAAAATGGGGACTGCTTTTGCAACTGAATTGTTTGGAAATGTCAAGATATTCAGGGAAATGCCAGTGCAGCGGAGGTGTCAAAGAAAGGTTTGCCGAGGGCAAGAGGAAGCCGAAAGGGCAGCGAGCATGTCTGCAGCAGTCTGAGCAGCGTGGGTGGGTGTCCCGGGGCGGCAGTGCTGCCGTGGTGCTGTGCGGCGGGAGCAGAGTGCGGCAGGCGACGTCCCTCTCGCCTCCGACTGCAGATGAGCCGCTGCTTTTCCATCCGCCTGGGAGAGAAAAAGTGCCCCGGGATGGGGCAGATCTGGAAAAACCTGGCTCTGCAGGCGATCTTATGGGGTGTGGAAGGAGAAGGTCAGTGAATCTGGCCACGTTGGAGGTTGTGCTTTGGTTTGTGCAGCTTTCTGAAAGGATGGGATGATCGCTGGAGACCTTGCAGGACAACAAATTCTAAGGTTTGAGTATTTTCAGCAATTTCTCCCAGATCTGACTGGTTTTCATCCCAGAAATGGTGGGGTTTGGTGCAGGTGGAAGCTGCATGCACAGGTTGTCCAGGAAAATGTGAACAGGCTGAAGAACCTTGCGCCCAAACCGATGGGTTGAAAAGGAGAAGGTGGCTGGTCTGCAAAAGACTGCTGTGGCCCAGGTCGTTGGGTGAGCAATGTTTTGGGGATATTGTTAGAGCTGAGGATGAGACCGGCAGCACAGAGGGGATGAGGGGGGTTGGACTAGATGACCTCTAAACGTCCCTTCCAACCCAAAGCATTCTATGATTCTATGATTCTGTGATGCACACAGCCTCGGGCAGGCTGTGCCCTGCAAGGATCGCCAGGAGCGGAGCCGCGGTGGTGGCCACGACTGCATCGTGCCGGAGCAGGAGGGGATGGAGAGCCAGAGGTGGGCAGCTGCAAGTAGAGAGGGAGAATTTGACAGCAAGATGATAAGAAACTGTTTGGTCTCAGCCCAAAATACCTTTCACTCCCCTGTGATATTTGACTTTTGTCCAGGGCTAATGGCTTTGCCCAAACAAGAGCTCCATAGGCATGTGCAGGAATATTAAATTTCCCATGGTGTCCATGGTAATTATTTCAAGGGAAGAAGCAGTGCCACTGAACAGAACTATAACTTTTTAGACCTTTACTCTGTAGGGGTTTTATTTGCTTTTTTTGTTTGCTTGTTTGTTTTTTGTAGTTGAAAGCACTAGACTTCAGCAAAGTGGACTTGGTAAAACTGAGATAGCGATATCTCATGAGGAAAATGTCTAGGAGAATATTTTTCGGGAAGCTATGCAGTTCATTAAAGATGCGATAAAAATAACTTTTTTTTTTCCCCAAACCCCATCAGTAGAATGAATAAGCAAGAAGGGCTCTAAAAATCATCATGCATAAATCACCACCTTTGCAGTGATCCCTAGCATGAGAAAAAAACCATAAGCATCTGAGCTTGGTCAAACTAGTAATGATTTACAGAAAGAAATAGCAAGAGCATATAAAGCAAAAACAGAAAGGAAGGGGAGGGCAAAAAGCAATTTGCATTTAGTTAGACACATAGATTAATGTAAGAATTGCTTTGTTATTCAAATACTGGGGAAGCGTATTGAATGATGAATGATATGAACATGCATGACATTTATTATTTTTTTTTAATTATAAATTATTTTTCCCTGAAATAGTCTAACGTCAGCTGCAAAGTAAGAAATCGGGGGAACAGGGAAAAAAAAGTGAAAAAGTTAAGAAAACAGATGGCTTTAAATTACAAGGGCAGTGTAAGGGCAGGATGATTTTCCCCTTAGAGTACTTAGGGAGCGGGCAGGAGCCATCCAGAGGTTGTTGGCAGATGTCTCTGAGGATGAACAGAAGATAATGAGAAAGAAAACCAGGCTGGAAGAAGGTAACCCTAGGGCCTGACTTCAGAAAGGTGGAAAAGGGTAAAGAAGCGATAGGAAATTAAAAACCAGTCGGATTAACATTTATTTCCTGAAAAATACTGAAACAGACAAACCAGATATTTATGGAGCACGCATGGCATATCAAGGAAATAAGTAGCAGTGACCATGAATTTCTTAGGAACAAATTGTGACAAAGCAATCTAATTTTTCCTTTAGATGGTGTAACATGCCTTGCTGACAGGGAAGAAACAAAAAATTAAATCTGCCTTGACTGTAATTATGCATTTGACACATTTCACATAACATATTCAGAAACAAGAAAGGGGAGAATGATCTAAATGAAACTACCACAAAGTAAAGGCAAAGCTCATTGGAAAGAAGACTTTTTCAAAGAAAAGTTATCAATTATTCATTGTCAAAGATGAAGCAAACAGGGATTTGAAGGAAGATATCTTATTTCTGCAGTTATTCACTTTTTTCATTAATGAGCTTTTAAGAAAATGAGGTTTCTTTGGGTCTGAATGTAGTGGTTGTCATGTCATTTTGGGTACATAGATCTGATCTTCCTTAAAAGATCTGGCCTTTAATCAGTGTATTCCATATGCATGTACCAGACTGATGTCGTCTTTATTATTCTGCCTGACAATTTAAAATTTTTGGTGTAACTTCAGCATCCTTCTGGTGATTGGACAGGAATACCGCTTATTAATTCGTCGGTGAGAACAAGACGGAAGGACTGAAAGTACAATGGGGAGAAGGCTGAAATTCAGAACTGTCCTGACACACTGGATGTGAAACTAGAAATGCAATTCACACCGTTGGGCTGGTAGGAATGGGAGGATTTATGTCAGTAAATACTAATATCATAGAATCACAGAATCCTAGAATGCTTTGGGTTGGAAGGGACCTTCAGAGGCCATCCAGCCCAACCCCCTGCAGTGAGCAGGGACATCTTTAACCAGATCAGGTTGCTCACAGCCCCGTCCAACCTCACCTGCAATGTTTCCAGGGATGGGGCCTCCACCGCCTCTCTGGGCAACCTGTGCCAGTGCTTCACCACCCTCAGTGTAAAACATTTCTTCCTTCTATCCAGCCTAAATCTGCCCTCCTTTAGTTTAAACCCATCACCCCTTGTCCTGTCACCACAGGCCTTGCTAAAAAGCCTGTCCCCATCTTTCCTCGAGGCCCCCTTGAAGCACTGCAAGGCCGCACTAAGGTCTCCCCGGGGCCTTCTCTTCTCCAGGCTGAACAGCCCCAACTCTCTCAGCCTGTCCTCGTAGCAGAGGGGCTCCAGCCCTCGGAGCATTTCTGTGGCCTCCTCTGGACCCGCTCCAACAGCTCCATGTCCTTCTTGTGCTGAGGGCTCCAGAGCTGTGTCAAACTGGTTAGTCTGGCAGTAATATTAATCTACAGGGTTTTTTATATTATTTTTTCAAAATAGAAATAGAGTAGGCAGCACCTCTACAGCAAAGCTTCGGGAAGCACCAGAGATGACAAGGCAAACGTTAGTCAGTGATGTCACGGTTTGCTAAAATAAACAAGAAAATAAAACCCGAAGTGAAGACTATGTCAGAAAGTATGAGTAGAAGTGTTGTACCCAGGGCGCGCGGAGTAACATTCCTGTTCTTCTCAGCACCAAACCCACAGGTGGGGGCACCTTCTGTAAAGGAACACAAAGACCCATTAGCAAAACGAGAGCAACAAAATAATTGGAAGTCCACAGAATATGAAGTATGAGGACTCCTTTCACGCATGAGATTTTTTGGAGAGGTATGGAGGTGCCATCCAGGAATGTTAGAACAGATTTACTAAACACCCTCCTGGGTTGGTTTGGGTAAGCTGTTGTCTTTTAGGGTGGCAGATGGACTACAGGATCTCTTGAGGTTCCTTCTATTCCTACTTTTCATGTTTCCATCAAAAATTTCACATTCGATGTATATTTTCTACCGCTGTCCCATGCATCTCATTTGTTGTAGGTGTATTTTGATATTCCTTATCTACATACAGGATAGCATCTTCTGCTAAGCAGTGATATGGGGGTTTGAACTCCTTGGTATTATTTCAGTAATAATAAATACTTGGGTCTTGGTAGAGACCCGCCATCACTCTTGGCCTTCCTGTATTTTCATCAGCAAATTGCACAGGCAGACTGGATTTCTCGGATATTAAACATAAAGGTATATTTGTTTGGGTTTTTTGAACATCCTGGATTTAAGCCAGACTTTGCGCCCCATTAGTCTCTCATCCAGGCTCAGTCTGAGGACCCGACTGACTTTGAGCAGAAATGTTATTACACACAATATTAATTGTGTGTTGTTACTGGATGTACACAGAGCTTCCCGACAGAAGCCCCCATGCAGACAAGGTTTCCCCTTCTGACCCCTCTCTGCGTGCAGCCATGAGGACCCCTAAAAGCACAAATGATGAAGCGGAGAGGGCCAGTAGCCAAGTGTGATCAGAGGCTGTTATTTACATCAGCACATTTTATAGAAAGAAAGCTCTTTTGCAAGCTTCATCTTCCAACTACGTCCTTTGGGCTAATAAAAGAAATCATCTCTCTTCTGAAACAAAAGGCAGGGTCAGCCAGCTAGCATCTGATAAAACCACATTTTTCAGAAAAATGCGTCATTAATGGTTGTTGTTTGCTGGAGGTAAAAATGGCCCAGCAGCAAAGCGATCAGCTTTTCAAAAAATTATGCATGACCATTTTTTTAATACTGAATCCGTTGCTCCCAATAGCAAAACCGTGTCCTTCTGATGAATGAAGATTAACTAATTACTGATGTGGAAGCTATCCTTTCCTAATGGGTGAGTCACCTTGATCTGATCACTGTCAGGGGCACTGCAGAGGTCAGCAATAAATGTCATCGGGGCCCCATAGAATTTGGGGTAATTGTGAGATAAGCTGGATAATAAAAACCCACATCATGCTGACCGCTTGGACACAGGTCATCCTTCAGCTGGATACGTCATTGCACCTGGAAGGAGAGGCAAAAATAGATGTTAGGCATTGAATTTGGAAGTGGTCAAAAGCAGGTTTTCTGTACCCAAGGAAGTGCTTCAGAAAACTCATCCCACTGTCTTAGACATGATCTTACTATCCAATATCTCTTCTATTTTCTCATCAGATCAGTTTACTTTAGCACTGCCTGTTTCTTGACAGGTATAACACATAGCAGGGAGACTTCTCCCCTGGTTCTGTCAACCAGCACTAGCAGCCCCCAGTCTGGCTGTCAGAGCAAATTACACCGAGCACTCAGGTTACTGAATATGGCCCAAATCTTAGTATTCTGTATGCAAAACAACTGGCATTCATTGCTCCAGGAGGAGCAATATGCTCTGTGACCACCCAGTTCAGTTTGGGTCACAGAACAACCTTGAAGGGTATGAATTCCAGCCCAGCAAAAGCGAAGGTCTTGATTTCCAAAATGGGAATGTGCTTAAAAAGAAAAGCCTGGGAACAATGTGAATGTGCCCTGGTTTTGAGATTTTTTTCTCCTTGTGCCAGGTGCCATCTGGGATTTTCCTGGAGGTTTCCCTCGTCGTGGACACTGAGAGTCCAACTCCACTGTGCTCCGCTTCCCAGCTTCTGCTTTTTAGAGTGGCTCTTCTGGGTTACGCTGGGGAACAACTTATCCAGTCACGGCTGAATGCACCTTGGGCAGATTGTAACAGTCGCTGATTTGCATAAACAGGCTGAAAACAGGAGCAGACACATTCGTGGTGCACGGATCCACTGACATCTACTAACCCTGCTTGGGATGAAAGAGCCGGCTTGTGGGGCTTCTGCATCATAGTGTGGCAGGTGCTGTACTCTTGTTTTCCTGTCAATAAATTATGCTAGAAATAACAATCAGCGCACAAAATGGAAAAAAAGGTTTGGGGAAAAACTGACTTGTTCAGGGCCCAATGCCATAAGCCTGTAAAAGATGTCCACCTAGTTGCATATAGTCACCTTCCTCACCCAGTGGAGAGTCGGACGCCGCCAGGAGCTTACCTGGTCCGTGCTATGCATCTTAGGATGGGACAAACAATCCCTCAGCAATGCCTGTTTCTCCCCCATAACCATAAAGGAGGCAGTTAGCCCATGCCAGAGGAGCGACGTGGTGGATGCTGTGTTTTCAATAGAGAGATGTCCGCTGTGCTAAAGAATGCGCATCAGCTGCCAATATCCTTCCTGTCCTGGTGAGATGGTGCAGTCTAAGGTGAAACAGTTCCTAAGCATAATAGCTACCCAAAAGAGCAACTCTGGACCAAGACGTCCAGGTCCCAAACTGCCCCATCGCTGCAGCAGGCACAGACCTACCTGGCATCTCACCTGCTCGATGTGCTTCAAATGCTCAAAGGGGTGCCCAGCAGAGGCCCCATTCTGACCACTGGAAGCCTCAAAGCCACCCTGTCTACCTCGGCTCCTTCAGCTTGAAGATGTCACGGTGTCTGCATGTCCGTGCCTGCACACACGCTCAGGTCCAGCTGAGACTGCATGTGCAGCCTGGAAAACACCACGGCTCAACCAAAATCCCCGGCGTCTGGGGAGCTGGGCTGCTGCCCGGGCACTAACGCCTGTGCAGATCTCCACTAGATCTCCTCCAGCTGCAGCTTTGGCACCCAGGGCAATTCTTGGGCACCACAGGTGGGTTTCTATAATCTGCAGGTGCTTCTACACCCAGCAACAGGGACCCCGAGGAGACTCAGCACCTCCTCCAGCATCCAGCCAGTCCTCAGCCTCCTGCTGCGCACCCGATGCTGAGGGCAGCCTGGGGAAACGAAGAGAAGATCTGCACGGCCGCGCGCAGGACACGACGTGAGCAGACGCGAGCTCCCCGCTCCGTGCTGTGGCACGGGTGTCGTGCAAGCGTGCGCACAGGACTTCAGCGACGCAGGACTCGTGCCCGGCGAGGAGGGAGGTCTGCGGGTGCCTTTACAGCACCGACGCAGATGTCACGGCAGCTTAGCACAGGCAGGGCTGAGCAGCCTTCCAGCTAGCATTCGGCATTTTGGGACAGCACGGAGTTCACTGCAGGCTGAGAGTGTCTCCTGAGAAGCTGGGAGCGCTCGGGCAGTCAGCTCCGGTGAGCTAGGTGTTGTCAAGGCTAGGCTTGCCGCGGTACCCAGGGTGTCTGATTTCTTCTGTCTGTTGCTGTGCAGAAGTTGCTCTCAGGAAGAAAGACAAATGAACCAAGGATGAGAGGGCTCCAGGGAATAGGAATCTGATTTTTTCACCTAGTTTCAGTCATAAGGTTCACTCATTCCCCTGCACAACAGACAAGATGTTTTTCTCATGCAGTGCATCACACCAAACCCAAACGCTTCTCTCGTTCACATCGCTGCGACTCCCAAACCCCAGCAGCCACGTCAATTTAACTCTGTATTTACACCCACGCTGCGGAGATTGGCACGACAGCTCGCTACCTTCTCTGCAGAGCTCAAAAGCGACCTCACCGGGGAGGGATTTCGCTGGGTGAGTTTGCTTTCCCCTCATTTCCAGCATCATGAGAGAGTCCCAGGGTGGAGGTCAAAAAGCAGTTTTCCTCAGAGTCCACGTAAGCGGGTGCCCGTTCTGCAGTGGTGATATTTAACCACTGGAAGAAGTTAGTGGAGGCAGTAGGAACATGCTGAATTCTCCAGCTTTTGAGGTTTTTTAGAATTTGACTGAAAAACTTTTTGGAAGATGATTTGGAGAAAAGCAAGCTTCTGGGTTCAACGCAGTGTTTGTTAGTGGTCAGAGAGAGCATATGGGGTAATGACCAGCCTAGAAAGGTTTCGGTATATACCAAATGTAGTTTCTGCCTGTTTCCCTATAGGACTGTAAGCCAAGGTCCACTGAAAAACAATATCGAAAGTGTCTCTGGATGGGGGCCCAGGGCTTACGTGTGGCTTTTAACAATGACGGTCAAGGAAATATTTCAGGAACAGTATGTCAAGGGTATGTTAACAGTATGTTAAGGAGTAGCATTTTAAGTATTCTCAGTGATTTCTCCCAGATCTGATTGGTTTTCCTCCCAGAAATGGTGGGGTTTAGTGCCGGTGGAAGCTGCACACACAGGTTGTCCAGGAAAATGTGAACAGGCTGAGAAACATTGTGCCCAAACCAGGACTGGAGACCAGCAGCGTGGAGGGGACGGTGTACATGAAACAGCACATCCTCTCAACGTGCTCAGACAGAAAACAGTGAGCTCGCAGGACTCTTGCTCTGACCCACAGCTCACTTTCCATGGTCCTATGTAGCCGTCAATAGACTTTGTTGCCCGCAGTAGGGAGTCACTGGCGCCTGTGGGTGCCGGTCGCCTGCTGAATGGGCCTCAGGTGCCACCGAGCTGCGACCGCTGCCGTCGGACTGCTGCTGCACGCCACCTCCAGTCTGCACCACCAAGACACGGGGCTGGATCCTGCAGTCTGCCCTGGTGTCTGACCTCTGTGCGACTGCACTCAGACCCTTTTGTACCCCTTCCCTTTGATTTGCCCCCACCCCTGTCCTCCCCAGTGCCCCTTTCCCACCTTTGACCCTTCCCCTCAGGGTTCCTTTATCAGTTTTGCATGGCCCCACAGGATATCCCGAATCCTTTCATCCGTCATTTCCCACTTCTTATCAGCTACAAAGGCCAGGCTGATCCTCTCCAAAGCTGAGCTTGGAGTTTCTTAACGGCCCGTCAGCTGTGGCTGAAGAGTTTTGGTCTTTGCTGCTGTCTCCATTATCGATCAGGTTTGTTCCTCTGTGTGTTTTGTGTCTTTCCCTGTTACTCACTCTTCCCTTTGAGCTGCAAAGGTCTTGATCTGACAACCTCAATGAAGCAGACGCTCTCACCTTCCACATACCCTTGCGGAGACTAGAAGGGTTTTGGGAAGAGGCAATAAAAACAACAGAAGGCCTAAAATAATTTCCATGCAAGGAAGAGCCGGGTGAACCAGGACTCTCCAGTCTGGAAGAGGGATGACTGAAGGGCTCTGTAAAAACCTGAGTGACTTGAAGAGGACATTCAGGTGTAATTGCTCACTGCCTCTTTTAATACAAAAACTAAGACAGATTAAATAAAATAGCAGGTGGCAAATTTAAAACCAATTACCGGAGGTGTTTTTCACTCAATGAGATTAAGCTTTGGAACATTTTGTCAGAGTGAACTGCAAACACCAAAAGTCTGCAGGGGCTCAACCGAGCAGTAAGATAAATCCACAGGAAAAAAAAAAAATCTATTAAGGAATATTCAGCACAAAACAGTGCTCTTGGTTCAGGAAGTGCCGGAGCCTCAGATCGATAGAGGCTAGCAGAGAAATGATCCCCCTGTGCTCCTCACGCGCTTATTCCTTTCCTGAACACTGCCCGGGTCACAGCATCGGCCGGCCGGACCTTCGAGCTCTCCCCAACAAGCACAGAGCTTCCTCAGGGGCTGTTCACCCGCCTGAGGGGCAGCAGACCATTCTGCAACCACACCACCTCCCATCCCAAACCGAGGACAGGGAGGGAGAACCTGCCTGGAGCCTGGAGGGAGGTCCAGCCCCATGGAGCATCACTGCGTGTGTGGCAAGGAGGCAGGACATCGGGCGAGGAGAGCGCGTGGAGTTTGAAAGGTGGGAGTCCTTCGCTGTCATCTCACCCTGGACAACCATGGTGAAACAGCCTCCTCGCCACTGCATCCTCTCACCTTGCAGGGAGGAGCTTTGCACCAGGAGCTGCTCATCTGTGGTGATCCCAGTGCCAGAAAGGCACTCAGAGCCTGTAAAGCATCATTTAAAATGCTATTTATTAGAGCTAACGCTATAAAGAAGGAGAGGACAGCATAGATAATCTTACATCCTTTCAGATGCTGGGAACCCTGAGTGGTGCAGGGTGGAATGGGGCTCCGCTCAACATGCAGCACGATGTGCAGACTTCATCCAAGAAAAGGGTACCCCATTTTGGTCATTTGAGCTATTATAAGAAAATCTGTTCGCATAACCAGAGCTTCAGCAAAGAGACCTTGATGCAGAAGGAAGAAAGGGCAAGCAAGGTGGCGGGGACTGTGGGGCCACAGAAGACAACATTGCGTTTCCTACCCATCCCATTACAAAGCTGACACATTCTCCCCCTGTGAATGCGTTAGAGGAAGAATCTTTGTAATAAGAGACAAAAAAAGCAGGATCCATGTGCAAGCTTGTGACAGCCTGTGAGAGGACCAGCCAGGATACGGATGACATTTCACAGTGCATTTTGCAGACATTTCACCCAGAATATCTCCTCCAGCAGAGCTGGGACTGGGTGCTGGGTCACTGCACGTACAACCATGGGGCAACTGCTGTCCTTGGAGGGTCCAGCTACCGCCACGTAAAACCAGTGTGGGCGTGGGCTTCTTTCACATGAGCAACGGGCAGATGCTGCAGAGTGGGTAAGACACAAAATGGGGGACACAGATTACGGGTGCCTGCATTGCTGCTACCCACACCACAGCACATCTCTGCTTGCAGCGAAGAGGAGGCACGTAACGCATTTGTGTGCAGCAGTACCACTTGTGTGGCTGGCATGCAGCTGACTTGCAGGTGATCAGGGCAGATAAATACACCAGTCTCATCTGGCCATAACCCATGAATGAGCCTGAGGTGCCATGCAAAGCCAAGAGCAGGTGGGACTAGCGCTGCCCACCCCCGGCTCCAGCTCCCACCCCCCAGCAGGTTGTGAGCCTGCTGCTTGGCATCACCCAGCAGACTGCGGCAATCCTGCCATGCATGCACAGGCAAAGCCAGGGCTCAAGAGACGTTTCTTATTTAGACCCAACGCTACCTTGTGTCGCATGAGCGCAACGCAGAGAAGGAGGTTCCTCTGGCGTGTGCATGTACAGCTCCTTGCACAGGGGGGACTTGATCCCCAGTGCTTGTGCACCGAAGGCAGATTTGACTCTGATTCCCTGTTGTTTGTCTGTTCCCCTGAGTCCCTTTATTCAAGGTCCATGGCAGGTTTCAGAGACCCCTTAAGCGGCTGTTTGTGGGCTCGGTGAGTCTGGCTTGGGCTTTCTCACCACAGTCAAAACTGAGCTGCAGCTGTAGCAGAATTTGGTAAGTTTCCAAAATGCAAAGAGCAGGAACGTTGCCATGAGGTTTCGTACCTCAGATGGCACTTGCAGAGACTGATCTTAATGCTTAGAGGTTTCGCTATGTGGTACTCAAGGGCAAAGTAAGGAAACAGTGTTTAATCCCTTCTCTCTGTTCTAATTAATATGTTAATTCATGTAGGGTTTTTTCCTACTTACAGGAGAGTTAGAAAATATTAGATCCAGAAAGGATCACTGTGATGATTTGTTCTGACATCCTGCATCACACTTCCAGAAGAATTTCATAACCAATTTACTCATCAAGCCCATCGTATGGGCTTCCGGCAAAGCATACATCTCAGAAGAGTTTCTGTTCTTAGCTTTACGGTTCCAAAAGATGAAGAATTAGTCATCTGTCCTTTTTTATTTTCAGATTTGCAAACTAGCAGTGTCTCATTTCATCCAATTTCTGTGTAACTTCAGTTTCCAGTTACTGGGTCACGTTGTGCTTGCGGGTTATATTGAAGAGTCATCACTGTCAACCACGCACCGACTGGTGGACAATTTTTAGATCAATTCAGCTTTTCTTTTGCTGATCACGTAGTCTGAACTAAATAAGTCCTTCAGTAAGAGACTTGTTTCCCCAGAGAATAAGAAAAAACTCCTTTGATAGGGACTAGATGATCGTTGTAGGTCTCTTCCAACTCAAATAGTCTATTCTATTCTATATAACTGCAAGGTTTGATCTTGTTCATCGTCAACGCTCTTCCTGAAGTTTCTGGACCTCCATTTCCATGAAAAGATCTCTCATTTGGAGCAGTAACTTTGTTGTTGTGCAGGGATTCAAGGGTTTCCATTCGGGAGAGATTAAGCAGCAAGCATTGCGTCCCCAGTTCCTTATTTCACACACAAGCACCGGCTGCCTTGTCCAGGCTATTCCGCATGTCCTATGTGGGGGACTCTGCATTGCCACAAGATTTATTCCTGCAGCTCTCTTTCTCTGAAAGCTCTTTCTCTCTGCTGACACCCCAAGTGAAATTTGCATTAAATTTATATTTCAGTTTTTTTCAAGGCATTATTCAATTCTTATCTATTGGATGAACAATTACAGGTTTTATTGGATAACAAGTTATATTTACCATGAAAAAAAAAAAAAACATCCTCAGTACTGTAATCCACCTTCCCAAGACAAAATCTGGATCACAGGGGGTGCAAAAGTCTAACTCACTGCTGGATGGACATGTGTGATCTAATTATGATTTACAGCTTTAAACCAGTAGTATTTAAAACCAAACATTGCTGTTGGGAACTTCTAACATATTGAGGTAGCTGATAAATTTCAAAACTCCTTGATGCTTTTGTCTAAATTTTTCTCTCATTCATGAATATTTTATCCCATAGTCATCAATGAAAAGGGAAAAATAATCAGCAGCACATTCATTAACCACTGCTATGAACCTGGGTAATTTATGACATTTGTATCATCTGCATATATAAGTATCTGTATGTCTGTTTTCTGGTTTGTGGGCAGTACCCTTATTTTTTGAGATTTTTTTATTTCAGTGTAGATGTTCCCTGGTCCATCATGTGGTTGTCAACAGCTCCAGCTCCTCCTGTTACACGTTCATCCTGGCACGCATCCTGGGGCTGGAGGTTTCCCACATCTGGCTCTCCATCCCTTTCACTGGCATTTACATTGCGTCCCTTGCGGGGAACTGCACAATCCTCTTTGTCATCGGGACTGATCCAAGCCTCCATGAGCCCATGTACCAATTCTTATCCATGCTGGCCATCACTGATTTGGGTTTGTCTCTGTCTACAATGCCAACTGTGATGAGTGTTTTCTGGGTCAACTACAGGGAAATCAGTTTTGATGCCTGTTTTGCTCAGCTTTGTTTTGTTCATTCTTTCTCCTTCATGGAGTCCTCAGTACTTCTGGCCATGGCCTTTGATCATTATGTGGCCATCTGCTACCCGCTGAGATACTCCTCCATCCTCACCAGTGCCAGGATAGGCAAGATTGGGCTGGCCGCTCTGTGCAGAAGTCTCTTAGGAGTGCTGCCATCCCTCTTCTTGCCGAGAAGGTTGCCCTTCTGCCGGTCGCATGTGGTCTCCCACGCCTACTGCCCTGCATCAGGACCTGATCGAGCTGGTATGTGCAGACATCACATTCAGTAGCATGTACGGGTTAGCTGTGGTCATCCTCATAGCGGTACTAGACCCATTGCTCATTGTTTTGTCATATATTATGATTTGTAAGACAACTGCAAGCACTGCATCCCAGAGGGAGCGTCTCAAGGCTTTGAAGCACTGCCTGTCCCGTATCCTGGCAGTTCTGATCCTGTACGTCCCATGACTGGCTTGTCCATGATTCACCGTTTCAGCAAGCATGCTTCCCCTCTCGTTCATGTCCTCCTGGCCAACATCTACCTGCCGGTTCCCCCCGTGCTGAACCCCATCATCTGCAGCATAAAAAACAAGCACCCGCAGGGGCATCCTCAAGGTCCTTGTGCCAAGGAAGAGCTTCTCCCCATGGCACCACAGCACATAAAGTACCTTTGCTAACTGTCCACCATGAACTAGTGGGATTAACTCATTATACCGTGTACACCATCGTTACTAATTGAATGTACACTTCTGGGTGAAGATAGAAGCAATTGATATTCAAATTAATTTAAATCATTGTTCATGCTCCTTTATCCTGTGATTTATCACAGAATTTTCTCTGCTCTGTGAGGTGTGTTGTATTTCCACTGCCTACTGAAGGAGTTCATGCTCCAGAAAAACTGAAATATGCAAGATTTTTTTTTCTCTTGGCCACTGAGATTGTAACTTTTCTTGCTCAAGTGTTTCTAATGAGTACTGTAATGAAGAATTAAATCGCAGTCTAGAAAATAACTCAACATGTGATTAAACCTATGTGATTAGTCACATTGTTTGCATTCACCAAGTAAGAAGCCGTCCAATCACCAGTTATGAAGCCACCGGGAACCAAATAAAGCACAAGTCTTCAACTCCTTTGTACCCTGCCTAAATGTGGGTGATTACAACAGTCTTGGATGAATATTTGCCCACTTGTTTTTCATGGATGCTCAAGTCTACCTTAGGGAGTACAGTCTTACCAGGCAAGCAGTACCTAGGTAACCTCATCAATAATACCACATAAGGTCAGGATGACTTAGGTAATGTTATCAGAAATATCATATTTGGACAGTGATGTGGCAGAACTTGGGCCAGTGGAGAAAAAAATAATGAGAGGCAGCTTGTTTACCTGGGAGAAGATTGAAGTGGAGACAGGAAAGGTCAAAGGCAGTGAAAAGGAGGGTCAAGAAATGGTAAAAGACATAATAAGGCATGCAAGTGATGTGCTTGGGGCTGTCCAGGGTAATAGCTGGGCCACCCTGCGCTTGACCTCTATATCTGGAGCCGAACCAAAACCCAAAAACCATGCCACGAGAGTCAAAGCTGTTCCTGTGCTCAGGAGGACTGGGGGAGGCAGTCTGCTTTCCCGGGCTGATGGATCAGGCACCTTGGTATCACCTTGGTATCACCTTGTCAGCATCTGCCCAACACTTCCAAACAGAGTGGTTGCTAAATGGCTTGCTTTAATGGTACACCGTAAATACTCTCAAATCATGAAGCTATGATGGCCACGTCATAAAGCCATGCAGATGTGCACTCACCCTCCCTATGTAAAGAGTGCACCATCCATCGCTCCTGCCTCCATGCCTGATAGGGACTTTAGCAGGAAGAAATATTGTGCAGCAGACTTTGGGTGGATGATTCTCCAAAGACTGCCCTATCTAGTACAATCTATAAGGCACATGCGTTCCTGCTTTTAAATTATTTTAATGACACGTCTAGTACCTTTGTATACTTTAAGCAAGGAAATCAGTCACTTGAGAGGTTAAGTGCCTCCGAGAACGCCCAACAGTGGCAGACGTATGAGAAAGATTGTGCTGAAGCAGTTACCACTCTCGATTGTCAAGGATAGAATGTTAAAACGGGAAACAAGTTTTTATAGTTGAAACCTATAATGTCCTTAAGAGTAAACATGCTTCCAGCCTGAAGAACGAGCACTGGGTGCATCCAGCATCCTGTACCTGAAGTATGTAACAGCACAGATTTATCTTAGACTTGTAACCTAATAAAAGATTTTGGAACTTGTAACCTAATAAAAGAGTTTATTTTGGAAAGCTGTGCGTGCTCATTAATACAGTTGGGAACTGGGAGGGCGTTACCCTGGGTCCCCTGAAGTGGACAGACTCCCTTGATGTCTGTGGCATTATGTGGGGGCACATCTGTGAGGGTCTGGATGAGGGGCTGACTCCATGCACGTTTGGTTGGAGAACTGTCTGCCTTTACTTATTCTCCCCCAGCAGGTTAAATGTGCCGGCACAAAATGAATTTATACAGTTCAGTTAACTGGCTCAGAGCCTTAATGCCTACTTAGATCAGGTTTCTCCAGCCCTTGTCCCATGGAGTTTTTAAAATTTCCAAGGACTGAGGTCCCACCCCCAAGAGGAAGAATTTTTCCTTCATTGTCCAACTGAATTTTCCCCTATTGCAACTTTTGTACCCATTCTCGTGTCTTTTCATCTCTGATGAGCCTGACTCCATTTTATCTGTAATCTCTTTCAGGTATTGGGAGATTTTAATTAGAAACCTCTTTTGCCTTCTTTTCTTCTGGTTAAAAAACCCCAGCTGCTTCAGCCTCTCCCTGTATGATGTGAGCTCCAGGCGCCTGACCCTCTCAGTGGTCTCACCTGGACGTGCTCCACTGTATCATTACTTTTGCTTGTATGGAAGGACCCACAACTGGACACTTGCTGAGTGCACCCTCAGCAAGTTTGCAGATGACACTAAGCTGGGTGGAAGAGTTGATCTGCTCGAGGGTAGGAAGGCTCTGCAGAGGGACCTGGACAGGCTGGATCGATGGGCTGTGACCAATTGTATGAGGTTCAACAAGGCCAAGTGCCGGGTCCTGCCCTTGGGCCACAACAACCCCATGCAACGCTGCAGGCTTGGGGATGAGTGGCTGGAAAGCTGCTGGGCAGAGAGGGACCTGGGGGTGTTGGTCGACAGCCGGCTGAACATGAGCCAGCAGTGTGCCCAGGTGGCCAAGAAGGCCAACGCCATCCTGGCTTGTATCAGGAATAGTGTGGCCAGCAGGAGCAGGGCAGTGATGGTGCCCCTGTGCTGGGCACTGGTGAGGCCGCACCTCGANCCCAAGGAAGAAGTGATAGGACGAGAGGCGATGGCCTCAAGTTGTGCCAGGGGAGGTTTAGATTGGATATTAGGAGAAACTTCTTCGCGGAGAGGGTTGTCAAGCACTGGAACAGGCTGCCCAGGGCAGTGGTGGAGTCCCCATCCCTGGAGGTATTTAAAAGCCGGGCAGACGAGGCGCTTAGGGACATGGTTTAGTAGTGGCCAGGTACGGTTGGACTCGATGATCTTAAAGGTCTTTTCCAACCAAATGATTCTGTGATTCTGTGAAAGTACTCCAGATGCAGTCACGCACTTGCTGATTCAAGGGAAAAACCTCTTCCCTTGACCTGGTTGTTGCACTCTCACAAATGCAGTCCAGTCCCCAGTTGGTCTTCATTGCTGCAAGGGCACACCAAGGACTCATGTCCAACCTGCTGCCCACCAGGCCCTTCCTGAAGAGCTGCTCTCCAGCCAGGCGGTCACAGTCAGTACCAACGCAGGGGCTGTTCTGACCCAGGTGCAGGAATTTGCATTTTTTTTATGAACCTCATGGGACGCAGTTGAGAATTTCCAGGTGCAATTTCTCACTGTTTAGACAGGGCTCAACTCTGCGAAGTGCTAGGTGCCCAGACCTGACCTAGTGGCTCGTAAATGCCTCACCAGAGTTAGGTGAGTGCCTAAGCGCTTTAAGCAACCCGCCTCGGGAGCCCACATCTCTTTCCGCACTTCACGTGTCCAGGTGATGAAGACACTCTGAACGGGAGCAACATCAAACCCTGCGAGTCTCACTGTGCCCCAGGGTGGGGAGATGCTGGGACTGGCCGTGACTCCAGCAGCTCCTCTGTAAGGAGGACATTATTTCAGGCGTCTCTTAGACATACAGACATGCATATACGCCTTAGTCACGATGACTCACACTTGATGCAGAATCAAAAATGAGCAAATTTTAGTTCTGGAAGAAATGATTCATTAGCATAAGACCATTATTTATTGCTGTCATGATGTTGCCTAAAAGGAATGCAACAGGCTCTACTTCAGTGTGTATTTGCTCTTTACTTGCACCTGGATTGGGGAGGTTTAATAAGGTCTATTGCCTAGCAGCCAGTGGCATGAAAGGCTTGGCACCTACAGTCCATTAAACACCTCTGAAAATCTCTGTCTAAACTGTGAAAGCCACAGCACTGCTAACCGGTAAGCTTCATGCACAGAGGGGAGTCCTCTCAAAGAATACTGCAAGCCGTTCTCTAGTTCTTGCATCCGTTTCAACTAAGCTGACACTGAAATTAATAGAAAACATCTGCCTGCTTCCCTTGCGCAGGCAAAGTGCAGTCCTCTTGAGTGGTCATGATTTAAGCTTTCTCAGACTAAGGCATCCTTGAAGCTGAAGTTGGTAGCTCAAACCTCCAGAAAAAAAAAAAAAAAAAAGCGGAACAGTTAAAGGTTTGTGAGCTGCACCCACCGTACCCACCCATTTGCTGGTGGTCTCCTTTGGGAACAAGCCCAGGGACCTGAGCTCACAGCCTGAAGAAGTGGCAGGAGACTGATCGCAGAATCACAGAATCACAGAATCACAGAATTATTTGGTTGGAAAAGACCTTTAAGATCATCGATTCCAACCGTACCTGTCCACCACTAAACCATGTCCCTAAGCGCCTCGTCTGCCCGGCTTTTAAATACCTCCAGGGATGGGGACTCCACCACTTCCCTGGGCAGCCTGTTCCAGTGCTTGACAACCCTCTCCGTGAAGAAGTTTTTCCCGATATCCAATCTAACCCTCCCCTGGCACAACTTGAGGCCATTGCCTCTCGTCCTATCGCTTGTTACTTGGGAGAAGAGACCAACCCCCACCTCCCTGCACCCTCCTCTCAGGCAGTTGTAGAGGGCGATGAGGTCTCCCCTCAGCCTCCTCTTCTCCAGGCTGAACAACCCCAGCTCCCTCAGCCGCTCCTCACAGCACTTGTGCTCCAGAGCCTTCCCCAGCTTCGTTGCCCTTCTCTGGACACGCTCCAGCACCTCCATGTCCTTCTTGGAGTGAGGGGCCCAGAACTGAACACAGCACTCGAGGTGCGGCCTCACCAGTGCCCAGTACAGGGGAAGGATGACTTCCCTGCTCCTGCTGGCCACACTATTCCTGATACAAGCCAGGACGCTCTTGGCCACCTGGGCACACTGCTGGCTCATGTTCAGCCGGCTGTCAACCAACACCCCCAGGTCCCTCTCTGCCCAGCAGCTTTCCAGCCACTCATCCCCAAGCCTGTAGCGTTGCATTTGAATCCATCCCCCAGGAGCACTTGCCTTTTTTGCTCTGGGCTTTTCTGACTGTGATTCTGTGATCTTACACATCTTCCCCCTTTTCTAATGACAGGTTGACCTGTGTATGTGTTTTGTTTTCACAGAGCAGCTTATGCAACCACTGCTTATCGTGACAGCCCTCAGCATCACCATCTTCCAGGCTGCGCCTCTGAGGGATGGAGCAGCGTATGAGGATGACAGCAGAGACCTGCCGCAATCTGAATAGCGTCTTCTTTCATAGGAACCTAGGCTGAAGAACAGATGAGCTACATCTTCAAAGTGCAGAAGTTCCTGGTGATTCAGGGCGGATTAATGTTATGGTACTCAAACTGAAGCATTGCTCTGTGATCCAATCCTGAAGACAGACCTGAGTGCTTTTTTGAAAACCGGCATATGAATAATTTTCAAGCTGAGTACTGAAACAATGAGGCAGCAAACATTTCTAGTCACTTTTGAAGATCTAGGCCCTTATATGACCACAGAGAACATTAAAACCCAGCGATAATAACAAAATCTGTGGCTTCAGGAGATGAGTTCTGTACCTTCTGTGCTTTGCCTGACGCAGGGGCTGCTAAGTTCAAATATATAACTGCTGTATGCTCACGTATCTTCAGTTTCCCCACGCATAATATCACTGGAAATAAAGTCAGAATACACCAGCATAACAGATACAACCTGCAGTTACCGCAGTGTCTGTAGGGTAAGCCTAGAGCCCAGGCTTACAAAATGATAGGTACCCGCGGGAAAGGACCCAGAAAGGGTCGACACTTGCTCTAGCACTGGATTCACCCGCGGGGATTTTACATATGGAAACACCAGGCTCTCCTGAAGTTCCCGTTAAGACTCGGATCCCCAGGGTGTTGTTTCAAGGATGTTATGAACGTGAGAGTCACCAACCTGAGAGACGGCGTCTGAGAGGCCGGGTCAGCTGTTGACTTGGGTTTGTTTCTTGCACAATGCCCGCAACAGCCAAATCGCCCTTGGTAGGTGAGACAAGGACCTTGGTTTATTGGCACTGCTGATGCTGGCTTTCAACAGGAGTAAGGAGCACTTCAGCTGTGAGATGGTTTTGCTTTGTTTTTAAGGCTTATAATCAGGACACACCAAAAAAAAAGGTTTACCTTTCATCAGGAAACTTTTTCCCAGGTCAGACTGCAGGTGGGAGCCTTGCCTTCACTTCTCTGGGAGGGTTTGTCTAAATCTACCTGTCCTCCCCAATTCTTGGCTTTTTAATATCTGCCAGGTGAGCCATCCTGGGAAAACACAGCGCAGCCTTGCAAAGCCAGCAAACCTCTCTAGTCCTTTTAGGCTGAAAAAACAGAGGTCAGTTTGTAGGTGAGGCACAGTCTGCCCGGTACGCTTCCTCGTCCCAGGCGTTAGAAGGCAGGTTATGCTCCGGTGTCTTTTCCCCTCCCTGCTCTTGAGACCTGCGCTGCTGGGCTGTTTTCATGGTCACCAGACTCTTCCAGGATGAGGAAGGTCCAAGACAGCTCATTATCTCTCTTGTATTTTTGTTTCAGGCTAGGTGACTGCTGAACCAGGGGAAGGTGAGTGATGGGTAAGTGGATCCTTCCCACGCGATGGTAGTGCGCCTGGTGGGAGCGGGGAAGGCTGGAGTCCCTGCTGCCCTGAGAGACAGGAGTTGCTCCAAGGAACAACCCCAGGTCTGGAGACTGCAGGGTGCGGGGGAAGGAGCTAGGTGAAGCACAGCCGGACCTGAGCTTCGTCTGCGGGAGGAGGGCAGGGACACGAGGTGCAGCAGGGGGGTGGGAGCGGGGTCCCCAGGTCCTCTTTCGAAAGGGTGCAGTAGGAAGATTCGTAAGGCACAAGGCTCATGTCCTAATTGGGGAATAAGATGTGACTGGTCCTGGCTTGGTAATTTGAGGGGTGAACGTGCACTGCCTGGGGACACGGACCTGCTGCTGCTGCAGCTGCTAACGGTACCCGAGCGAGCGAATTCAGGTATCCCCGTGGCAGGGAGTGCATCTCAGCCAGCTCATCTGGCATCCACAGCATGCAGACACACACATGCACACACACATACACGTGCACACACATACACTTGCACACACATACTTGCACACACACAGGTGCACACACACACATGCACACACACATGCAAATACACACATGCACACATACGTGCACACGCACACATGCACACACACACATGCACACACACACACACATGCACACACACACACATGCACACGATGTCCTCACCATCCCTTGCTGCATGCTGGAAAACTTGGGGCGCACTCTGCCCACAAGGACGGGCAGCTGAACCCCCACAGGTCCGAAGGACCGACACGCTGTTTTCCTGTGTCAGCCTAGCTCTCAGCCTGTGTGCCTCTGACAGCAGAGGCGTTTTCCTTCATTTCTGTGTAAAACCGGAGCACACGCTGGCTCCAAGAGAAAGCAAGCCCATGTTAACGGCTGTTGTGTTTCTTCAACAGCGTTTCAGGAGACAAACGCTGTATGCGATGGAGATCTCAGAGACAGCTTAAGTGTTGGGAGTGGTTTGGCTCAGCAACCCCCAACACCTCCGATGCGCCCGTGTTCCCTGGGACAGGTCTGCTGTAAACACAGAGGTACCAGGTGATTGTAAAAGTCATGTGCAGTGAAAGGGCTGTGGAAGACACTTCATCTGCCAACCAGCCCCACAAAGGTCTTGGGACCTGCCCCTCCAGCCTCCCAGAGAAGATCTTCCTGGGAACATCTTCCTCGTGCTGCAGGGACACCCCCGACTGAAGATCTTCAGCTCATGATGCCTTTCCTTTTAACCCCATCATACCAGGACTCACATCCATAGCTTCTTGTTGTGGGGAGATCTAGTGCAACCAGCTCGGCCACTGCTTGTGATGACAGCCCTCAACATCACCATCACCCAGCCCGCTGTCTTCCTCAGTCACCCCTGGTGTGGAGGCTGTCCACATCTGGCTTGGTCTCCTTATCTGCACCCTCTACACCATCTCCATTGTGGGGAACTGAACCCTTCGTTTTCTGCATCATACGAGAAGACTGACATCTCCACCAACCTATGTGCTTCCTCCTTTGCATGCTGTCCCTCAACAGCCTCAGGATCTCATTCTCTACCCTGCCCACAGTGCTCAGCACCTTCTGCTTTGACCCGAGAAGTCGCCTTCAGCGCCTGTTTGACCTAAATACTTTTCATCCACTCAATCTCCTTAACTTGGGGCTGCTGCTGGTCATATCCTTCCATTGCTTCATTGCCACCTGTAACCCACTGCACTACATGTCCACCCTCGTTGGCACCAGGAGCCTGGGCACAGGGCTGGCTGCCTCAGTAAGAGGTTTTAGTGTGTTATCGCCCTTGGCTTTTCTTCTCAGGTGCCTGCCTTTGCTGTGCCAAAGCCCTCTCTCACCCCTACTGTCTGCACCCAGCCATAATGAAGCTGGCACGTGTAGACATTTCTCTCCATGTTTTGTGTGGTCTGTGTGCTGTTATCCTAGTCTTTGGAATGGACTCATTGCTCATTGTCATCTTCTATGTTATGATTTGGACAACCATCATCAGTGCCACGTCTCAAGGGCAGCATCTCAAAGCCCTGCGTCTCCCGTGTCTCTGCTGTCTCCACCACACGCTGGTTTGGGGAGAACCTTCCTCTTCCAATGTCCAGTATTTACCTCTCTGTGCCTCCTGTTCTCAACTCTCTCATTTACAGCATGAACAAGACATTTGAAAGGGCATCCTCAGAATGATCTCCAGGCAGCAGACCTGAACTGCCTGTGATTTAGCAGTGCAAGTCTGGAGGGATTCAGGTAACTCAGCCCAGACCCTTTCTGTCACAGAGAACCACAGAGCATAGTCCTTCTTACAATGAGATTGAATTCCACATCGAATAATTGGGATTTTTGTCCCTACTGCTCCCCTGGGAAGCTGTCTCTAGCCAGAGGAGAGAGAGTTTGTAATTCTCGTGTGTCACGCTCTGTTCAGTCAATAGCTTTGTACTGCTCGTGTCTGGGTGGGTAGGTGGTGAGCAGATAAGGGCTATGCATCTTCATGCAGAGCTCATCCTACAAAGAAATAAAACCCGCTGCGCTGTCCCGAGCTCAGCTGGCCAGCCATAGAAGGGGCAGGAGGCGTGTGGCCGAGCAGCGCAGGTCATCAGCCACAGACCGGTGTAAGACTGGCTCAGGAGCAGCCACCCAACTCATTGCGCAGTGTTAAGCGGCAGAATTAGAGGAGCCGGTCAAACACCCATGGGTGTCACCTGCCCTTGAGACGCTGATGACCCGCGCACCCGCCCCGTGCTGCACCCGGCCTCAGCTGCGGGCACGCAAGGCGTGCAAGGAGGGGCTGCACGAGCCCGGGGCCGTGGGCACGCATCCTGCTGGGGGGCGGCGGTGGCTGGCGGGGTGGGATGGACTCTCAGCCCTCTCCCCATCCCGCAGGGAGGAGATCGCATCCCTAAGGGCGGCCACCCTGCACCCACGACACCTGGATGACTTCACTGCGCTGCAGTTTGTGATCATCCCTCTAATTGGGCTTTCAGTAAATGTGTCTAAGCAGCCCGCACACTTCTCTTGGTCTTTAGGTTCAGCCATTAGACAACAGCATTACCTGTATTTCTTTCTATGTTGCAGAGATCGTTTGGTTTTAATGTGTATTTTATCAATACTTTATACTCTTGAATACTGGGAGACGTGAAATACTACGGCTGCCTTGTACATCAGATCAATGTAAACACAATGAGAATATGACAAGAGAAGATGAATATGGGTAGCAAATTATTAAACAATATTTCCTGTGCGATTTCTAGAGCCAGAACCTATTTGTTTATTTATTTTTATTACATTACCTGAGAGGCTGCATTTAAAAATTCAGAGTGGCATACTACCCAGGAAATTGATATCTGTTGCACACCATTTTCTCCTTCTCAGTGGAAGAAATCTCATATTTTGTTGCCCAAGATGTTGACTCACATGATTCTGTGGTGCCAGTTTTTATGTCTTTCACTTACACAGTATAAATAAAATGTGTTAAACTTTTAACACATAAAATGTGTTAAAAAAGGGAAAAGATGAAAAAATGAAAAATATTGTTACATTGCCTGTTAGGTAGCAGATCTGAAGGAAAAAACGCCTTTTCATTTCACAGAGCAGAATTTTATAATTTGAGAAAATGGAAATTAAAGTAGTTTTAACACAAAGCTTGTCTGGACTTCTTTTTCTGAGAACAAGAACCCTGGAAGCATTTAAAGTAGCCCAAAATATGTTATTTCACTTGCAATGATAAGAAATTGCCGCTTCGTAAATAATGTAGACAGGAGAACTTCTTAAGACGGTCTGTAGTAGGTGATTTCAGCCTTCTTTCCTTGATCATTTAACACACTTCGAAGGATACTTGGATCAACTTCCCATGGCTCTTAGGGAATGCAGAGAAGTAAACCGCTGCACAGCACACACAGCCGTGCTCTTTATCAGCACCCTTTGTGAATCCTTTGGGATTTATGTCCATGACCGATGGTCTCTAACCTAGTCTTCACGATGAGCAAGGCAGTTGTTGCTTTTACATTCAGCATGCACGATGTCCCACCCTCCTGAAATAGCAGGAAACTCTGTCCCGGCCCACCTCACAGTCATTTACATCCTGGCATCGGCTTATACTCATGTGCGAACCTCATGAGGTTCAACAAGGCCAAGTGCA
>VYZW01004275.1:1802-57497 GCA_013401315.1 Balaeniceps rex
GAGGGCTGGAGCACCTCTCCTACGAGGACAGGCTGAGAGAGTTGGGGCTGTTCAGCCTGGAGAAGAGAAGGCTGCGGGGAGACATTATTGCGGCCTTTCAGTACTTAAAGGGGGCTATAGGAAGGATGGGAACAGTCTTTTTAGTAAGGCCTGTTGTGACAGGACAAGGACTAATGGTTTTAAACTAAAGGAGGGTAGATTTAGACTAGATATAAGGAAGAAATTTTTTTACAATAAGGGTGGTGAAGCACTGGAACAGGTTGCCCAGAGAGGTAGTGGAGGCCCCATCCCTAGAAACATTCAAGGTCAGGTTGGACAGGGCTCTGAGCAACCTGATCTAGTTGAAGGTGTCCCTGCTCACTGCAGGGGGGTTGGACTAGATGACCTCTGAAGGTCCCTTCCAACCCAAAGCATTCTATGATTCTATGATTACGATTCCCAGCTATCTGGCATTTACACTCAGACTCTGATCCAAGGAGTGGCTTGTATATATAACAGGGTTGCTAAAAGAGCAGATTTATAAACACAGATCTCCTTCAGAATGAAACATATGAGTTCCCACTGAAACCCTTACAGGAATTACATTTATCTTTCAAATACAAAACAGACTCATTAACTCTGGTATGATGATGGTTTGGTAGCAGAGAAAGACTGCCTAAACCCCATCCGTTTCCTAAACATTCCTTTAGCAACTTCAGGAGCTAAAAACTGGTAATTTGCATGAGTGTTGGTGAAAAGGACTTGTGAGTAATCAAGTCAAGTTGATCACAAAGGTAGATCTGTCTCACTATAAAAACTGCTCCATTTTAGTGTTAAATATTCAGTGGTTAGAAAAATTGTGTGTATGTGTACAAAATATATGTAACGTAAGAGCCAGAACTCTTACAACAATGGAAAATGTGATTTTAAAAATTATCTTACTGGCTCCTGTTGCAAGTGCTGCGGAAAACATTTAAGTCAATTTACCACATCTAAATATTACATCATCCAGTTAGTTGCTCTAATTGCTGCTAGGATATTTAAAACTGCCTGGTTACACATGAGAGCAGATCCTTCAGGGTCCATTTCAATCTAAGAGAATGGTGAACTTTGTTCTTGGGATAGCTTTTCAGTGGGCTTTAACAGATGGAGGAGGAAGTCGCTGCCAAAAGACGCACTTCCACTCCACTCCCCATCCTGGTGACCCACTCCCATCACCTCCCCCATGTCAGAGGTTATGAGCACAACAAGTCAAAGGAAGTATTTGAAAACTTTATTTTTTCTTTCAAGATTATTTTTCAGCCAAATCAGCAGCCTGATTCAACTCTGCTCATTTTGGTGGCAGCAGTATTGCTGTAAATCAGCTGGCATCAGCAGTGAAACTGAACTCCCAGACAAATAAAATAATGTTGTCAGCCCTTCCTTGGCATGTGAATAGTCTTTCCCCACTCCACGGCCCGAGAATTTTTGAGTAAAGGCATTCAGGAGGGAGTGGTAACTTACCACTGCCACGTACTGTCAGTCTAGAATCAGAAATAAGTCTGCATCTTAGCTCACAGCGGGGAAAAAAGCTCATTTCCTACAATAGCCTTTATCTCACAGTCTGTCTCATGGCTTGCCAGCACCAAGAGTTTTACTTCAGGCTAAGCCTGATGGATGCCAAGTTACTCCTTTTAATACTGAGAAAAAAAAAAATCCCAGAAATTAAATTTGAGTCCCAGTGGCTTCAGTGGGAGAACAGCAGCTGCAAGTGAACTAGTACATACACACTGAGGTATTTACACAAATGTGAACAGACAGACTGACAGAAAAACAAACTCAGAGGTGAGCGCAGCCAAGTCCTTGCACTGCATGCTCTCTGAGGCAAAGGCCACCACTCTCTCAGCAGCAGTGCAGTGCCAAGCACCTACATTGCAATTGTGGCCTGTGGCTGAAGTAGTACAGCCCTGCCATTAGGCTGAAAGAACAGTTTTTGCTCCTGCTTTTGCAGAAAATAGTGCTGGTGATCAGATCCTTCTCCCAGGACAAGACCAGATGCCCTCGGCTTGCTAAGAGAGGTGCAACACAGATATCCAGCATCCAGCAGTGAGCAGGCTGTAGTCTAAGCAGTCTCTTCAGTTATCAGCTCTACTACTGAGAGATCTAAGGAGTCTCAGCTAATGCCACTAGCTCCGGAATGATTATGAAAGGCTTATAGGCTCGTTTATAGACAGGTTTATAGTCTGGAGGAAGAGAACAACATATACAAACTCCAGTGCCGGGAGCCATCCGGTCCCCAGCAGTCATTGGCTCTTCTTGCACAGCAACATGATGCAGCTGTGTCTTACTCAGTGCTGGAACCCACCCAGGCCTCTTTCAGTACACTCTGAATTTTCAAAAACAGATAACAGTCATACGCCAGCACCTCACATCCCTTGGGACGTGCTCAGCTCCATGCTCTGTTCAGGCTTACAGGTGCATGAAGTTGCCCCTGGACATTTTCTGCTTATTCCAGGCTTGCACACCATGCCTAACAGGGTAGTACCTGGGTACCGGATCAAGACCTTTGAAATTTCAATTCACCACATATATTTGGTTGCAAACTTTCATTTCCCTGTTTTTAAATCAGCAGGAGCAGTAGCAGATTTCCACTTAAGCCAAGCACTTTGCGCTATGGGCTCACAGCCTTTCCACCGGGCCGCCACCAGACCCCACTCACAGTCTAGGAAACATCCCACTATTCAGCACCAGCAGCCACCTCTTTCCAGTAAATGACTTGTGCAGATAGGGTCTAAAGAAGTGAAACATAACTACCCCTGAGGCAGGAGTTTGCTTCTCAGTTGATAGCACAGCGTGGGGGATTTTTTAAAGTCATGTAATGTAATACTGATAGGAAACAACACTGGTCGTCTTTTTCCCCTTTCTAAGCTGTTAGCACAGTACACAGCAGCATCAGCTGCTTCAGAAAGTACTGAAATTTTCTCTCTCTCTTACTCAAAGGGAAGAAAATGCTCTTGTTTTCAGCAGCCGCCTCCTTTTTTTTAAATCAACGCTGCACTGAACAACTGACAACACAGAAAGCCATCAGTCCTCTCTCAAAATCATCCAACACACTTTCACGTGGTTACATTTGAACCTCTATTTGGACAGTATCAGTAAAAGGCAATAATACTTATTCACATTTGTGATTGATCTCATCCTTCATCTTTCGCTTTTTCACAAGTTGCATTTATATTTGTGGGACTAAAAGGCAAACAGTACCTAGGTTGATTTCCTGCTGATAGGGACATCCTTCTCTGCCTCCCCACAAAAAAAACCAGACAGCTGTTATCTTTTCTTTTCCCCTTTGCTGGCCCCTGTTGCAGAAAACCTACTCCTGAATTTTCTATACTAGAGAAATAGGGTGAAAAAAACTATGAAAATGTATCCCATCTTCTTTAAAAAGTTCCAGTGAATTCCTTCTTGACCTTGCAGGCTACTAGCAGTCTTTGTTAAGCGCAAAGATTATCCTTAATTTAGCACATACACCCATAAATACGATTACTCCCAAGGCTAGATGGAGCACATTAAAGAAGTCCAGTACCACTATCATCTTCTGTAGCAAATCAAAAATGAAACTTGTAGGCCACATGCATATAAAAAGGAGTCTTAATTTTTTTATAGGCTAAAAAGCTGAAGAGAGCAAACCTCAAAAGAAAGCAAGCAAATCATGTAATACCTGAAAGTAATCTGTGATGAAGGATCCAAGTTCACTCTTCAGCAGCCGTCTGTAGACAGAAGGAATGTAGCCATGAAGTAACAGTCATTGCTGGTCATTTCTTACAAGTATATCCACACTTTACTACCAGTCATACCAAAGATACGTGAGTATATGTGAATATGTCATTTTGGCCACAGTTAGATTTCTTTTACATTTAGGTATATATTCCATATATAGAATATATATCTGGCCACAAAGGTTATTCTCAAATTATGAAGGAATGAAAGTTTCCCTGCAGTCTTCTATTTATAAGCCATATACCTAGAACAAGCAAAAAACAACATTTACCCCCCTGAATGCACAGAAAGTTGGGGAGACAATTTAAAGTTATTTAGTTTGAAAGTCATCATTTTTTCTGCTTTTTGTTTAAACAAAGACACCTTTCATTTCACTGAAAATAGCATATGTCCCTAATGCTGTACTTCCTTTTCTCTTGGAATCAGAAGGTGGGAGAATAAGGGGAGGAGCAATGAAGTAAACACACAAGCAGAAGCTGCGGCTTCCCCGTGACTACCACATTTAAAATAAAAAAAAAAAGCAGCATATTTTTCAAGAAAGAAATTCTAGAAATTTAACAAGAGGCATTTTAAATGCATGCAGGCAGAAGCCACTCTAAACAAGTATTTCTGATAAAATCTGTTGGATTTTAAATCAGGCTGTGATAAAAGTTTTAAATTCTAATACATATTTATATTTCAAAACCCCAATATAAAAATCATGATTGTTTCACATCAGAAGCATTAAAAAAAACAACTCACAAAGTTCAGAGTATTTGCACTTTCAGCTTTCAGTGACTGTGGGCATAAATTCTGTAGCAGTAAGCTCTGCCCAAAATTTAAAAGGCACCCAACACTTCCCACTGCAAAATATTTTTTTTTTTTTCTGTTTAAAGAGTTTCGCTTTTCACCAATGTGAAGTATAATCAAGAGTGCTCAAAAAAGGCATTTGAATCAGGGACCATCCAGTCCTCAGGGTGGGTTCCTACTAACAAACTACACCACTTTTTCCTAATCTTTGCTGAAAGTTGATTTTGACAGCAACTTTCCTCCCTAACCATTTTGTAACACTTCTACATTTATTCGCATGCCAACATGCCTTTACTCTTTCTCTCTCAGAGTGAGAGTCACCCTGCCCATCTCGAAGCATATTTCTATTTCTACGAGATGGATAAACCAGATAAGTCTTTGGGGGCCCATTTGCCAGAAGCTCTTCCACCAGCTTCAGCAGAATCCGGGGGGCTCTCCACCAGCTGATTGACAAGCCCACAGCAGAACTTCACCTCACGCAGGTAGACCACCAACCGGAGGCTTGCATCCTAGACAGAACCCAAGGGAGGGGTCTCCTCCTAATCACGGCCAGGTCACCTCCTACTTCCTGAAATTCCATCTCCTGATGGCATTTCTTACATTTCCTCTTGCTATGACAACTGACTTTCAGAACAGTAAAAAAAAGAAAAAAAAAAAAATCCAGCGAGATGATATCAAATCACAGCAAGATAAAAACTTGGTGGCAGCAATCCAGAGCAAAATGTTACCACCTGCTCATCTCCTGGTCCTGTCATTACTGTCCTACTTTAAAACTCTCCTGCATTTCCCACTGTCAAATAACTAAGTGCTGTGCAGAATCTGTGAGTCTCTTAAAGCACTGCATTTGCTAACTTCCACCAAGGAGCTGAATGGAGAACTACAAACAAGGAAGATGTACCAGCACGACCTAATGGCACACAAGAGTTGGCCGTCTGACAGGTCTGGCCTTTTGCCCAGCGTCAAGCTAGAGATTCACCTTGTGCACACAGAGATAACGTTGTGTTGGGAGCTACATCAAAAGTCACAGGTACAAGGCTGCAGGTGTGCATACAAACATACATGCAGATGCATGTCCTTTGCTCCTTAGACAGACATTAATGAGCTACTTGAATGTTAAAGTGGCCTATTTAGAGAATGACATTTGGAGATGTAACCATTGTTCAGGGCACCTGCGGGAACATTAGTCATGTATTTCAAGGTGAATGCTTCCAAGTGCTGCCTGGGAGTGCCTATCTGTGGAAGTGGCCATTTCCTCTCCCATCAGCACCGCTTACAAAGCATACACAGTTCACAAAGCATTTCCTATTCTTCACCCAGCTCTCGACAGTCTAGATCTGCTTCAGTAACCAACATGCAGAGAGCGTGGTCCAGCCACTGGGGCCAAGCCCAGGCAACACAGCTATTCTGCCCAGCTTACCGCCTCCCTGCAAGGGTGGGAAGGAGCACCTGCTTGCACTGGGGAGGGAAAGAAGGCTGCATCCACCATGGCGAGCAACAGCCTGGCAGACAAGTCACAAAACCCAAAGCCGGTCCCCAAGTCGTCCAACAGGCTGTGGGTTAGGGTATTTCCAAAGTCTTACGACATTTGTTTTTCTTTTCACATACAGAAATACTTATCCCATGGAGAATTATGACTGCTCCAAGTACTTAAACCTAACTTGAGGACTTCTGACCTGAGCACACTAAAATACCATTAAAGCACGAGACACTGCCCTCACTCAGCTCTCACAAGGAATTATATTAAACTTTCACCTTTGGGACCAGACCAAGTAGGACAGAGTCTTGTGCCCTGCAAGCTGCATTTATTTTGAAAGTAGGGAAAGGGGTAGTTGAGGCTTCCACTTAGTACATGCTTAGCCCAAATTGCCATTTGAATCTTGGCGCTCAGGAAAAATGCAACAGGGATGGGGCGGTGGGCATAAAAAAGGAGAAGCAGAGACCTATATGACAGCATTCATGATGAATTAATATGGACGCAGTGGGAAAGACAGAGGGAAGAGGAACTACATCCATGAGCTCTGACAATACTCCTCTTAGCAGCACTTGGAAGCAAGGCAACAATAAATTGTTCTTTATCTACTCTACAGTCCTATCTATTGCTAACCAAACTTTCCAAATAATCAGAATGAAACCACAGATAATCATGAAACCTGCTTAAAAAAATGATACTTTTAATCATCACTAGTATCAGTGTTAGAAATCGTTTGTTACACTTTTAGGTTTTTTATCTTTAGGGTTTGTATTTTCAGGTCTTGCTCTGCAATTACCATGTGAAGATTAAGTTTCTAAGTGAAGTGCTGTGTTTTGCTTTCATACTAAACACTCCACGGTTCTGAGAAGCTTGGGTTTAGAAAAGAGATGTTACTACCATCACAAATGCCCTGATAAAAACGTGTGAAAAACAGCCAGAAGAGGCAAACTCCCTAGGAGGGGACAAAATCCTTATAATCCAAGTCAATACGCATCCTGTCCTTGTCAAAGCTACACATCCACATAAGTCAGAAAAACATTATCCGAGTGCCCCATGCCATTCACTGCACCAATAGCAAAAAAGAAGTAAGTTAGCCTGAAACCCCAAAGCTGTGCTTAAGTTTGCTGCGATCCCTGCTCCTCCTACCAATATCCTCTAACTGCGGTTCTCTAGGGGAACAAAACCAAGCAAACACCAAACAAGCAGCAACAAAAATCCCTTTTCGTGCATTTCAGCAACCTACCTGATATTTTCATTGAGGGTGTAAAGCTCATTGTTCTGCAAGCCTCCCCCTTTGAACACATTTATCACTGCTGTTTGAACACTGACAAAAAAGAAATGAGACAGTACAACATTCATCAATAATAGCCCCCAGTATGATTTAACATAGAGTGCAACGTGAGCTAGCTGCCAAAAGCTGAATGGTTATAAAGGGGTGGAGAGGTTAATTGCACTTAAATACTTCCACTCTTTCTCCCTTGGAAATCATCACTCTCATTTACCTACATCTCTCGTGGGAGACAGAGCAGAACCAACCTCAAGTTGTGCCTAGAGTAAGCGAGGGAAAGTTGTTACAGGGACACTGTTCACAAAGAACACGTTCACACCAGATATATCTTTAACACGACTGTTTAGGGGATCTCTGCTGTGTGCTGCAGGCTAGTTGCTATGAGGAGACATAGATTTTTTGCAATATCTGCCAAACATATCACATTGCATTATCCAGTGATGCTAGCAGGAACCACCCAATCTGCAGCATCTGGCAGGACCCTGGCTCTGCTGGAAGACGTTCTGCAGCCAGCACCACCTCAGTCAGACCCAACTTTAAGCCCTGTTAATTCTTCTAAGGTGCTGTTGGAGGATATTCTAACTATCACAGGCACAGAGGAAGTCATAAAGTGACAGCATACAAGATGGTTTAGCAGGTCTAAAGGCTTGCCACGGCTAACAAGAGGAGGTGTCATTCCCTTAACAGGCATTCCCTTCTGTGGGCCAGTTATGGCATTTGCACGTTTCATGGACCTCAGCTCACTCTCCTGGCACAAAACCACGATGTTTTTGCTGGGCTACTTTTGTGCGACATTAGTAAGCTGAGCTAGGTCAGCAAGAGAGTGGAGTGCAGAGCTAACGCAAAGTGGCAGAAGGGAAGGTGGGAACACCCACTTTTGGTAGCAGCAGACCATTACATCAGATCAGGACATCTCACTCTTCACCCTACACATTGTTTTTCCAGTTGCCATTGCTGCATGACATGCACTGCAGACAGGATTTGGCTGTCAATAGGAAATGCTGGTAGAAGCCACAAGCTTAGCAGTTGTCAGAGAAACTTGACTGTGGTAAAAGCTTCATAATATGCAAATAAAGGCCTGTTGTGCGTTAAGAAACTGGCCTGTATTACAGTACCAGGAATGCGTTTTCCTAAATGGTACTTAAAAGGTGAAACTTAACAAGGAGCAATTCTGTTTTACTTCAAGACGGTACCTCTGAACAACATTGGCCAAAAACAAGGCTGAAAACTACTAGGTCTAATTTTTTCACCTCCATGGAGGCTTTCAATGCTGGCAAAGCTTGGGCATGCCAAAAATTCATGCATGCTTATAAACAGATGAGCTTAGCCATAAATGGTCTGAAGCACAAAGATCAGACACACACAGCCATTATCAGAGGGCTGCTGCAGGGCAAGAGCTCAGCCCAGGTGGGTCCTGCTCACCTGTTCCAGGCAGAGTTAGAGCTGAGCTGCAGAGCCTGCCGGGCTGCCTGGAACCGCGGCAGGTCACTGAGGACCGGGGAGCTCATGAAGCGAGGTCGGGGCCTTCTGAATGAACCCATCTTGTGGAACTGGACAGCAAAGGATGGAGCTATGGTGAACCCTCCAGTCATAGGGTCAGGTGGAGTGGAGCAAGGCCGTCAGAAAGTCTCTTCTCTTGAAGGTCTAAGCGTCAATCTCAGTGACATCAACAAGTCTTCCAACCCAAGGACTCAGCCTGCAGCAAAAGCAAAGAGTCAGCCTTGGCCTAGCAGTTCCCCAGCATCAGGTTGTGACATGGACACGCATTGTAAGACGATGAGGGAATTGAAGCAGTCCTGCAAAGTGAAGAGAAAGGAAAAGAGCAAGACAGAGAAGGGAGGGGTGAAAATATCCTATCCCATTAACAGCAAATTTGGGCAAATCTTCCAGAGTTCTTCAACAGCAGCCCCCCTTCCCATCTTGCCACTTAAATAATGACAGCCAGCCAGAAATACAAGCATGGTCTCTCTTGCCATTTCAATTAGCAGAGATGCAAGAACAGAGGTGTCTAAACTCTTCTGCCAGAGGCGCTTTACAAATACCTTTAAATACAGTTAGCCATTCAGCCTGTATATAATAGTAGAAACCGGAGAAAGAGAAAACTATTTCACCAGAAGGGAACAAAAGATGAACAATGGAAGAAAAGAAGAACAGACAAACACAATGCTTTTTTTTTTTTTGAGAAGTGTTGTGCAATGGCTTTTTTTTTTTTGAGAAGTGTTGTGCAATGGAATAAACCCGCTTGTTATCAGTCCATTACAAAAAGGATACAATAGGGAGCTTCTGCAAAAGAGGTCTGACAACCAGATATTTTGAGAGTAAGCAGGACTTTTATGTCTGTTTTGTTTTCTACAGAATGAGAAGTAATTGCTAGGCCAAACACGAAATGCCCGTATTTTCCATTCTGATCATCATCTCCATGTAGATAATATGTAGGCCCAAGTAAACCACAGAAATAGAAGGTTAGCTTGGATAAAAAACACAAAAAACACTTTGGCAAAGCTTCTGTACTTCGAAATCTTCCCACTTCAGACAAATACAAGCAGTAGATGTAGGTGGCAATTTGGAGAACGGAGATGTGGGAGAAAGGAGAGAGGAGGGGAAAAAAAAACCAGACAAATAAGTTGTGTAACTGAACTGCACACGAACAATGCAAAGCAAAATCTTCTCTTTTCCACCACATCTTCAGTATGAGGTGAAAAGAGAGATGATCAGCCAAAGAAATGTTGTGTATCTGCACAGTGCTTCTAATTCCACTAGTGCTCAGCTTCAGGAAACTCTTTCCACTCCCCAAACCACAATTAACTCTTTTACTTGTAAGAGAACAGCTTGCTTTCCACGCGGCCAGCCCCATTTCACACTGAGCTCACTCTGCTACCCCACCTCCGCATGGCCTTGTCAGATTCTGATCAACCACTATGAAGCCCTCACAAGCCCTTGCTGTGCCACAGACACCATGCACCCTGCCACCGAGGAAGTTAAAAGAGAAAACACAGAGAAAACACCTCATTTTTTAGGCACTGAAACATGCAGTACTATCATTCTTGGTGCTATTCAAGAAATAAATATGGTTGTTATTCCCCCACAAGCTAAATACAGTTTGCACAGATCTTTGTGGAACTGGAACATGGCTACAAGTGCAACTTTTTTCTGTCTTAAGACAACTCCTGGCTGTCTTTAGAGATGACAAAGCCCAGACAGTCTTTCATGCCGTGAGCTTAGCCTTGACTGTTGTTGCTTGAAAGGGCAGCAATCTGTTGATTCTGTGGCTGCTCTGTTCCAATTTAAAAAAAAAAAATCAAGTCATAACTTTTAGAAATTAAGAATAAATGTAAACTAATACAACGAAATCAGCAGGGTCTTCTGTGTGCATTTTGAAATAACAGTTCATTTGACGTTGCCCACACATTTCCAATCTGCCAGCAATTTCTCTATTGGCAATTGTAACCACATCAGAAATCATCAGCAGAAAAAAGCTACAGCACCTTGGAGAGCCAAGGGCAGGCTTTTCTCACAACATACCAAAAGGTGTCTGGGAGGCAAAGCGTAAGTATAACAGATGTTTCTGTTGCAAAACAAGTGCTTGTGCCAATGTCTGTCGTCTCCAAGTTCCAAAGCTGACAGCGTGAGGAGCTGAATGAGGGACAGCTCACTTCTCCCAGCGGTGTAGTAAAATTTCTAGCTTAACAATTTTTACACAGGGAAAACAGCATGTATTTTTCAGAGCTATAAAACGCAGTGTAAGTGTTACTTTTGATCAGTTGCAGGCATTTAACAGGGCTAGAAAGCAGTGGTTAAGGTGCCTGTGCTAGCCCACAAGCCTCCTCCTATCGCTATTCCAGGTGCCGTAAGTGCATACAAGTATCTTTCTCCCCAGCAATGAAATAATTGTATAAAGCTGCATTTATATTAATTTGAGTTAGATTAAGTTGCAATGGGAAAGCTTAAATTCAGAAATGTAAATCGGGAGAACAACCTCTGTGCCTTAATACACATATATTTAAAGTTTGTGTAGGAAATTCTTTGGCCCATTCTGTGCAAGTGATAAAACACCACAATCAGGAAGGTCTCTCCTGAGCTTGGGCTGTGGATTTATGAGACTGATTCCACAGCAGCAGAACTGTGGCATTACACAGGGTCCCATGACAAATTTCCTGAATACTTCTTACCAAGGGAATGTGCTTGTTTATGCTCACGGAAACATACACGTTGTTTTCTTTAATCTCTGTTAAAGTCACCCAGACAGATAATAACAAGCTCTTGTCTGTGAAGAGCAGATAAGACACCTCTGTTCCCCCAACCCCAGTCTGCAATCCCATGTTACTGTCAAGTCAACCTTACTTTAGGTTCTGATCAAGAATTTAAGACAAGATCTTCAGCTTTAGGACCAGATTGAGTCTTATTTTCATTTCTTCAGGATTCAAAGATACAAATCTCTCCTATCTTACCTAAACTGGTAACTGTTAAATGGCAGGCACACCAAACTGTTACTCTGAAGGCAGGCTAGCCACCAAATGGTATCCAAACATAACTGACCCTCATGTTATCAGAACTGGAAATGCCAAAGTCTGTGAGAAGGACCATCCTCTCCCCAGACCCACAGCCTATTTAAACTATTTTCAGAGTTTCATAAAGCTCGAAGTAACAGAGTGTTTACTAAGAAAACAGACTTTTGGCACAATCAGGTTGCAGAGCCTGTGCACCTGAAGGTACAACGAAGCACCCAGACCCAACCAAACCCTTCCATCAGACCAGATTTTCCTTTCACAGCAATTAGTTTCCACCAAAAGTTTTCCCCAAAACAAGGCAGCCTTGTAAATACTGCTTCATTTTCACAGGGAAGCTGCATCAGCAGTTTGTTGGCAATGTCCATGGTGTTCATTCTGCAGTGTGCAATTTTTTGGCTTTTTACTGAGAGAAACTACCCTTGTGGCAAGAAAGGCATTAACATAGTTATAGGTTAGTAAGAAGCCCTCATGGTATTCAGGCTATTTTAGCTATTGGGAATGAACAGTATTTAGCAAAATGCTGAGTACAGCAAGGAACAAATCTCCTCTTCAGCTTGCCATTAAAACTCTCATAGAATCACACAGAAGTATTCAGAAACAGATATTGTCCTCCTAGAGGCCTTCAGTCCAAACTCCCTCACATCTACAGTCTCCTTTTCCTAAAATGAAAGTGTTTTAGAAGACTACAAAATGAAATCTACTTCTAATACTCATAGTCCCATTATTTATCAACCACAGAACTAGAAAAAGCTTTACAGAGAAGCAATTATTATTTTTCCCCTTTTATACAGAGTGAAGGGAGACACCAAGGTGCAGCATGTTCTAGCTACCAAGCAACACTCTCACCATTGATTATAAAAGGCACGAAGACCTGGAGACTAAAGAGCAGCAACTGTGTAAGAGATACAGTCACACCAACATAATCTCTCACTGCCACTGCTCCAGCTGCTGGGGCAATGCTTTACAAGGCATCAGGGCATTTCAAACTGCTTGCCAGCTGATATATCCTAAAACATTCCCCACTCTCCTCATCTCGCTTAATGACCCTGCACATCTTTTTTGGCAAGAAGCTTGTCATAAGTAAGTCAGAGAGATAGGTATTGCTCTTCCTTCTGTTCCAGCTGTCCTACCCCCTGGTCTTTTTTTCCTCTTATCCTTGATTGCCACCTCAAAACCTAGCTATCAAAACTCTCTAGATCTCTAACAACAGAGATATGTCATCTGTGTAAAACCCAGGTCTTTGAATGAGGAAACTCTTCAGAGATGGAAGTCAATGTTCTCAACCGCGGGAGCGAAGCAGGACAATGAGTCAATCTGACAACAATGTAATTTCATCCACTTGTAATTCATCACATCTGAGTAAACACTTTTAGGATTAATCTGGATCTTTAAAGAAAAGAATCAAGCATGGAGACAAATTGTTTTCCAATACACATAGATACAGGCATTTATAAAAACATTACAGTCATCAAGCTAGGAATTTTTTATCATTTGTTTTCTGTTAGCCACGAAAACCAACAGAGAAATCATTATAAAATTATTTCATGAGAAGACATTTCCCTCCCAACAGACCACAACACATCTGACTGGAAGAAAAGCAAGATCGGGCAATATACCTAGATCGATCTCTCTCTACTAAAGAAAGAATAACCCAAACAAAAAGTTGGCAGCAATTCCTCCAAATTATGAATCTTCATGATAATCTTGGGCCAAACAAACAAAAAGCCCATGGTAACTGAGATTTAACAAAAGAACAGACCATTTTAAATTTCTCTGATGCCTTCTCTGCAAGACTCAGAGCAACAGCCGCTAATGGAAGTGACGGGGCAGCAAACACTACAACTGGTTTTTCTTCTTAGAGGAAAACTTGCACAAACACTACTTCACACCAAATTCACACCAAAAAGCCACAAGTCAAAGAGTAACTTTAAACCAGATGGCATGGGAGGGAAAGGGAGAGCGGAGAGATCACAGGATCCTCAATTCATCCTGACAAACATTTCCCAGGTCTCCTGAAACAGGGCAACAGAGAATGAGGGGTTATCCAGATATAAGTGATGCTTTTCCATTTAAACTTTAGTGGTAAAAAACCAGCCTCTTCATGAAGAAAGATATCCATTTGCCCATTTTCCTCTCCTTTATATACTTTGTGCAACTGTGACACTGATGTCCTATGACCATAAAATACACAAACTGGATACTGCAACATGCACCAGAATTTTTTGTAATGATTTTGGGTATGGAAGAAGCATAATCTTAAGAAAAATCCCCCACTGTACTAGGCCTACAGACCCATAATGAGTGGTTTCATCCTACCTCAGACACAAAAAATATGCAGAGAACCATCTAGATTCTTGTTAGCTGATTCTCCTTCCAGTCCAGTAAACCCTTAACCGAAGTATGCGATTGGCAAAATCCTTGATTTGAGTTCAACTGACAAAATCTGGAGACACTATTTCTGATAAAAATCCCTCATTTATTTGCTATGCAGCCATGCTGAGAAGTGGAAAAGCAGCGCACAACCTGTAATTTCAAGTCTTTTAGGTCATCACAACTACACATGCACATGCATGAACTTAGCTTATATCCTAAGAAAACAGACAGCATTTGCCATGGTTAAATTTACAACACAAGGCGTGGTCCCTCCTACACCCTCATCTTTTCATGCCTTCACACCTTTGGAAGTCTGACTTAGAAAAATTTTAATGCTTAATCCACAGCCCATCAAAAACAATAGTTACCTAAATATTGGTCTTAATATGGTTTGAGTCAAGCCCTGAAAGAGCAAGGAAAATTGCAGACACTTTCTCTTGTGAGCAGCCCCTCACATAAAGGAACAGTGTATCTTCAGGTGTGCTCATGATAGCACCAGGAGCACAGCCCATGCTAAGAGACATTCCCAGTTCAGGAAAGTAAATGGAAGAGTGCAAGACCAGCCTTCAGGTCTGACCATCTTGTCAGTAGGATTGATTCAAGTTGCAGACTTTAAAAGACAGCTTCTTCCACCCATATATTAATGCCACTTGTTTCTGAAATCCCACTGACAAAATCAGCTCAGAAATTTTGGAAGGGGAAACTCTAGCGAAGCTACGATCAGGGATTGCAGGCCACAGTCACACTGAGGGGCCATGCCCCTACTCCTCAGCACAAGGGCAGGATCCAGGCGGGAAGAAGGACAGTGCTCCACCAGCAGCTCATTTGGCTGTGCCGCAGATGCTGTCCCATGGGGGAACACAAGGTAATTCCTCAAGCTCTCTGTGCAGGTTACATGCCAGCTGGCAAATGCAGGACTTTAGCCAGCCAAAGCGCATTACCTGCAGCCCCATCGCACACCTCCTGCCAGCCCCTGGCTGGCCCCAGCATGTGCAGTGCCAAGCACTGCTGGGGTTGCCTGCCTGCCTGCCCCACACCTCCAGCCTGCCCTCCCCACCCCAGACCACAGGAAAGCCCCAAGGCATCCCAGGCAGGCTCAGCCATGGGTGCATGGGCCACTCAGTCCTGCAAAGTGCTCCTTTCATCAAGAGCTCTTGGAGGATTACTAATAAGAGTAAAAATAATTATCTCCATTTTCTGGCTGAGGAAATAAAGTTGCAAAGCCAGTGAAGTGACTTACCCAGGTCTTCCACCTCTCAAGCCAGGGTCCTATTCACCAAACAAAAATATCCCTCTAAGCTCCATTAATGAAGCTTTTCAAATTATTCCACAGAGTTGGAGAGAATAACGATTCATCTGATCTACCTCTCCTTTCCAAAGCTGACTCAATACCAAAAGGTGTCATTTTTTTTTCATTATTATTCTTTTGCTGAGCTACCCCACCATGAAGGTAGCAACTTGCTGCCCCATAAATAGTCTGGAGGTGTTCTACTGGCCTCATCTATCCTTAATTAAACTTGATTGATTTTAACTATTGAGATGAAGTATGTAAAAGAAGTGACGTTAACAGAATATGGGAAAACAGCCCTCTCAATACAAAGTGTTGACACTCTGGTATGCACCCATATATCCAACAATTTTACTGCTGCTCTTTGATGACCCAAAACAAGATCTCACCTTCCCTGTCTTCCTAGTACACACCCATCTCCACAAATGAGACTCCAGCACCCCTGCCTTCCTCCCCCATATTTTGCATATTCCCACTTCAAATTGGACCCACATCATGCCTTTATTCATAATACATCTCAAAAAAGTTCACAAACAGATCTAACTTGGCTTTGATAGCAGAGCCATGTAACATTTGAAAAGAAACTCAGTGGTTTCCACTTAGTTATGCTTTGAGTTCCTGAGGTTAAAGCAAACCTGAAACTCAAAGTGAAACTCTGCATAGAGCAAGAGGAAATATATGAGAAGAGGAGGGGGAAAAACCTTTGCTTATATCCCACCATGGTCTGAGAAGCTTCTCTGTAATTCAGAGACCACTGCAACCCCTTTGGAGTTGATGGCCAGTTAGAAGTAAGACTGCTCTTTCACATCTATATACATGACAGTACAATTCCTCATAAAAATGTAAGAAATCAGTAATGGCACAGAGCGAGCCAGTTCAATGTGAACTAAAGAGATCAGGTCATAGTAAAGAACACACAGAAAAATAAATACTTTGTAATACAGGAGTAGCATCTAAGACAACAAAGTTATTTTGTTCCCTACCACAGGTTTTCTATGTTATTTCAAAAACATTACTTAATTCTTTGGACTCACATCATTCAGAAATGGAGAAAATTGTTATGGCTATTAAAAGGTGCCACATGTCTGCAAAACACTCTGAAATGCTTGGGTGGAGAATAGAGGAGAACACCTCATTAGAATCACTTAGCTGATCAGCATGAAGCTAGAGACAAATCTGAATCAGATGCAGTAACTACTGATTTAATCTGGTTGAAAAAAATTGTATTCCCTGTATAAGCAACTACCACACCAAAAACCATGAAAGGCAAGAAGTGAAAACATAGTGGAGTTTCAGAATCATAAAACTGATGGACTGGATTGGGATGGAAAAAATACACTTACCTCTTTGGTTAAATAAGAACCGCATCCAATATAGAGGAGGAAGGCGTAAGAGGCGGAAATGTGGAGCTATATCACCATTTTCTTATTAACTGAAAGCATTAGGGGTTTTTAAGGCATTCCATAAAGTTGTATCGATGACAGCTACAGTAACCGTTCTTTCAAAATGAACTCAGTGCAGTGCCGTCCTAATCCACAGCAGCTAGCACAGATTTTTTAAGCAGCAAGCTTATCTGCATCCCTTTTTCGAGTTTCACCCACCAAGATGTAGCTCGCTTCAGACAGCAGAGTTAAAATCACCATTGCTTTGTCTCCAATTCTATAGCAAGGCTTTACTCAAGCTGTTACACTCTAAAAACTGCAACTGATTTAATAGCAAAGTAGTACTCCAAGGAGCTCAGTTCAGTGGCCTGTTATTCCCAGGCCAACCAGTCTTAAACTCTGTTGATTACCAGAATGACTTTTAATCAGTACAGCTATATGGGAAAAAGCCATAGCATGAAAACAAGAAAAAAAGATGACATGCACATAATAGTTATTTCCTTCCACTGTCAGGAATAGCATTTAATAGGTGTATTAGTAAGTGCATCCCTACTGTAGCAAAACAGGCTAGGAATGTACCACTTGAATGACACAAGTATGAGTAAGCTATCAAACTGCTGTAGAAAAGGCCTTTGGATTGAATTGACAAATGTGTTTTCAAACCGGAAACTAACTTAGCAGCTTCAACCTGTTTCCAGTAACTCCCAAGTAGCATCTGCTGCAAAATTCAGGAAATACGTGTAGTAACTCGTTCAAGACAAACTACAAAGTACATTGAACAGTCTGTAGAAATCATAGCAGTTTTGTTTGGCATACGGAGAAGCTGCTGGCTTGTATTTAAAAGGAATAAAAGCCACAGCTGCTCAACAAGTAAACTGTTCATATTCAGTAGTTACATGACCAGCAGAACTAAACCAGCCACTCTCCCTTCTGAATTTCGCACATGCAGGAGGGGATAACCCCCACCAAAAGCCCTTCCTTCAGCATGGGCTCTAAAACCATTTTCACAAAGCTCAGAGAAACTTTATCCTTTTAGACCTTTCCTTCCTTGGTCAAATATGGTGAAATTCACAAACTAATTCATAAAGCTACAAGAGGAGAACAGACAAGGGAGAGCCACAGGGATGCTTTCTTAAAGATGCCAGGCAGAAGCATGGAGCGGGGAGAGAACACAGTGTGACAAAAAAGTCACATCAGTCTAAATGTAATGACATGTTTAATTTTCTAGGAATGTTAATCAGAAAGCATGCAGGATACATTTCATCAAAATCAAACAAAATGTCAGCTACTGCAATTGTTTTAGGAACTATCTCTGCTGCAACTAGAATGACTATCTATAATCTTTGCGCTTTCTTGCACTTCATACTTATTCCTTTTTGTTTGTTTTTTGTTTTCACATTCTTGTTGTTGTTGTTATTAAAAACATAAGTATACCCCACATTTTTAACCCTGGGGCTACAAAACATGACAGTTAAGTAGCCTGCTTATACATCACAGCCCACCCTCAGCCAGATCTAATATTACCAGGTTTTTGCTAAAATCCTCAGCACAATCTTCCATCCACTGAGTTGCACTTAGCCCCACCTCGTGTAGTAAGAACGGGTTGTTATGCCCTACTGACTAAGCCCTGGAACCCAGCACATGCTTAGTGTATATTTACGCTTGAATTCACATCAGCAGAAACAGTGAGTACGAAAGGCCATACATTATGGGGAAAAAAACCTCACAAATACTACAGGCACCTAAAAAAGTAACATGAAAACTGAACTCATTGAAAATGAGTTACAAAAAGGATACAATTCTAGGACTTATTTGCCTGCTACTTCTAAGCCCTTGATGATGCATTCAAGTCCCATTCCTCCACTCTTTCCGTAAGAATGGAAACTACATCTACTTATTTGTCAAATAGAAGGTTAAATATCTCACCTATTCTGTGTCTTTGGTTGCTGGAAATGTAAGGAATTGAAATTCTTCCAAAAGCGATTGAGGAGTCAGTAAACACTACCCGTGTTCCAGCTGAACTTTGAAAGTGGATGTTGGAAGTCTTATCAGAGTCTCAGCTGACATCAGAGAGCCCATAAACACACTGAATAAAAATAATTACAAGGAATTTTCTCTTGAAGGCTGATCTGTCACCTTAACTCTGCTGTAAAATTGCCAGAAGGAAATATTGCTATTAAATTGACATAGCAAAAAAGATTCCCATCTGGGCTTGAATGTGCTTGAACTTCCCTGCCCACCCTTGGCACTGCCAACTTGCAGGTACCATCCATGTAGAACCCAGTGCAATGCACCGTATCTGACTTGACAGCTATTTCAATCAGAGATTCAGGACACGCCCATCATAGACAACCATGGAATAATCCGCCTCTGGAAAAGTTTCTTCCTAGCTTCACCAAAAAGCAGCTGGTTTTTGACCCTGACCCAAGTCCAAGAATTTTCCTCCCTCTGATATGTTATAGAAGTCCATGGCACTAAAACCTTAACAAGAATGCCATACATTGTCTATGAACTGTGTACCAAGAATGTATATTGTCTTAGATTACTGTGAAATTTTCATTTACTTGGGATGTGAAGTTGGCTTTTTCTTGTGTTTTGGAACACAAGAGAATCATATTTTCTTTTTTTAGTTCAGTACTTTGGTAGCATGTTTAAGTTCATGAATCTCTTACATGTTACGGCTAAAAGAAAAGTCACAAACCTTCTGCAGGAATGTCTCAGCACTCTGCACCCTATGTGACAGGTCGATCAATCAAGTGCTTTTACATCACGATTCTCCACTTACCTACAAATCTAATGCCATTAGATTTGGGTTGCTACCATAGATCATGTTCTCAAGCCTAACATCCTTCACATGGCTGTAAAACAGCTGGCATAATTTACTGCACATATTTTCAGCTATAGGTCATTTTTTGTTGCCAAAATGCTAACAAAGTTCTTCACAGGGGTCAGAGGACAGGCTTTTATCCCTAGCTAGGTGTTTTCTAGTTCCAGGAAAGTCAGTTTATCAGGAAAGCACAATATCTTGTCTCCACTGATCTATCTATACCATTAGGGACGACTGCACAGTTGGACTGTTGCCTCTGTTTTAGAAAAAAACTACGTAGCCTACACATCAGCTTCTGTGCCTTGCGCATGCTGCCTCACTGCAAAATAAGATCTATGGGTATATACATTAAATACGCATGCACATACAGCACTATATGCAAGATGTAAACAGCTCTTGCACACAGATCCAGGTACTGATGACTTCTGCATAACTGAAACCTTTCATACTACAAAATTGCAGCATTGCCTATAAATACACTTAGCACTTGTTGCTGACAAACAAGAAATCTCTCTAGTCGAGACAGCCCACTTACATGAACTAATCATCATATGACTGGAAAAGGCAGAAGAAAAATAGCTGTGCTTTGGACTATTCTTTTCAGCAATAGACAGCCAGGAACTGCATTGACTGGGGTCACTGCTGGCATGACGCACAGCTGTGGCTGATGTCCCGCAGAGAAGAAGGTGGCAGGGGACGGGTTTGGAAGTTGAAGGAACCGAAAAGTAAATTACATCCACGAAAATGGAAAGCACTGTAAATATTCCTAGGGCAGAGAGGCTCTGAGTGCTTGTCAGGGAAACATGGGTGGCATCACCATGGGGGAGAGGCCCAAGGGAAGAGAGAAAGGGATGGAGCTACACTTCACTCTTTTTAAACAGGCAGCCTGCTACTCACGGCTTTTGTCTCTTCTTGCAGCGGCTATGTGCTAATTTAATTTATTTAGAGAAAGAGGGGAGAAAAATCTCTTTCCCTTCCCCCCCTGCCCCGTTTCAGAATTATTGTGTCTCCTGGGGGGAAGGGTTAAACCGAGACATTTGGTTTGGAAATGACTCACTCAGCAGCGCTATGGAGCCGGAGGGTCTATTTTGAATACTTTTAAATGGAGAACTTACCCAGGTTTTATGCCTGCGCTTTGCTTCAGAGGCACGGCCGGGAGAGAGGAGCCGGCTCAGCCCGCTCCCTTCCGCAAGCCGTCCCCCGGTAAACATCCCCTTCGCACCACCAACGGCGCCCTTCTGATGCCAGCACTGCTGCCAGCTCCCTGCCTCCGCGGGCAGGGCAGACTCGCCGGGCCGCCGCCGAAAGCCCCGCGGCCGCGCAGCCCGCTCCGAGCGGAGGCCGGCGCCCGACGGTGCCTCAGCACTCACCCCCGCCGGGCTGCAGAGTGGGCGGCTGCGAGGGGCGCGCCGCTCTGCGCTCCTCCGCCGCCGAACGACGGACGGACGCGCTGCCTCTTTGCCGCGATCTGGCGAAATTTGCCCCCAACCGGCCAGGATTTTACACTTCCTGGCTGCCGGCCAGCCTTTATTTTTACAATTTGCCTCTTGCTGGCTCCTCCCAGCAGAGACAAAAGGCGGCCAGGCCGGGGCGGGCGGAGCTGGGGCAGCGGGAGCTGCCTCCCCCGGCCTCCCACCCCGCTGCGGGGTAGGGGAAGCCCGCCCCGCCCCGTCGCGGCAGAGTCAGGAAATTTAAATTCTTCTGACCTTTAGCGAAAGAAAGGGAAGGGAAAGGATGGAGGAGCTCCGGAGGCCCTTCCCGGGGCAGGGCGGCCGGCCCGGGCCCCGCGGGGCACTTCCCCAGCCCTGGCGCGCAGCCGCTCCCAGGGGTCTCGCCGACTCGGCTGAGAGATGCTGGACCTGCCGCCGGCTCCTCGCAGGCCTGGCTCGGGGCGCGGAATTTGCCTTCGCACCCAGCTACAGATAAAGAAACGGGTCGTTATGGCCAATAAAACGTACAGCGCGGGGGAAGGGGATGTGCCGTTTTAAGATAGGGCTTATTTTATTTTGATCTCACGGTTCAAGGTTCCTCTGGCAGCCGCAGCCCCGTGCAGTTTGCTCTGTTCAGCTGTCCCAGTCTGCAGCAGGTATCAGACAGGAAACTGCTAAAAAAAATCACGTGTAATTCGGGGTCCTTAAGGAGATTAAAAAGCCGCAATTAGTTGCAATCAGCGAGCAATCGCATGGAACGTGAAACTCAAATAGCGACGCCGACTTTTGGAGAGCTACTCATTAATTTAAAGCGCTGAGATTTTTAAGTGTTTAAAGGAGACAGACCAAATTTGTAAAGCAGTATCGTTTTCTCTAACTGCTTAAGAGGCTTTTGTGAATTAGTTTATGCACAATGCTGATGCTTGGTAACCCAATGCACTGCTTGTTAAGAGAATTCAAATCATAACTTTACAACTGAGTTGCATCTGGTTTTAAAATGAGAAAAGCTGATGGTGCTCTGGAACCAGTATGTTAATCCATCAGCCCATGCTGGGATCCTCTAACACTTTTAAGTTGTTCTGTAGATATCCATAGCAAGCTTAGATGAGAACACTTGTGGTATGTGTTTGTAGCAGAGATATTCTCATGTCTCTTCCTCCTTTTCTATCTCTAGATGTGTAAAACAAAGACCTGCTGAGGTACTGTGAACCTTACCTGCTGCCCATTGCTACTACTAGTTATACAAATGTTATACAGTTATACAAATTTATTATTATGAACATGAAATCAGTACCTGGGGCTTGCAGAGAGGACTTTACTGCAAGCTGTATGAACACATACAAAAACAGGTTTCCTGTCCTAGATTGATGTGGCATATGACGTGAGTTGATACCTACCCAGCACATAAAATTTTAGCGCATTTGTTAATCTACTACTAACAATTAAAAGTGCATATTGTCATTCGTTCTGCACCTGCTTTTCAAGCCAGCAGTTACTAATTTTTCAGAAACAGCATTGCTGAAGTGGAGTTTGAGTGGTGGTCTCAATCTGTGGCTCATGATATAGCTGGGAAGGGACCGCCACTATGGGTAGATTGAATGCAGAAGCAATGATGTGATTTATCATAGTTGAACGGTTCTCCATGGGCCAGCAAAGATCCTAAGGAATTTGCAAGTGAAGAGAATTGTTACCTGACATACCTGGTCAGGTGGCATGCTCCATCTGAGAGAAATTCTCTGGTTTTCTAAAAAAAATGGCACACAACCTGGCATCTTTCCCCAAATTTTAACTCACATGGTTATGAATCAAAACTTGACAATACATTTCAGCTGTGGGACAAATACCTGCACAGAGTTGTGGAACTCTGGGTTTATGAGGGGAAAGCTATTTGCCGATGTGGTTCTAGCTTCAGGAGTACGATCAAGGGACATCATTGCCACAACACAGATTCACTGTGACCATCCTGATGTATGGCTGGACTTCTGCTTGTGGGACAAGAGGGAGGAAAGAGCTGAAAAGATCCCTGCCACTGCACCAGGAGGAAGGGGGAGGTCCTCTTTGATTTCCTCATTAGGAAGAAGTGAGGCTTCTGCGGAAAGGAAAGAGTCCTTGTCACTGAGAGTGAGGGCCCCCAGTTATCTTATGCAGGAGCATAGGTACTGGAGCACTTTAATATATGGCAAGGTGTCCTGGTTTTGGCCGGGTTAGAGTTACTTTCCTTCCTAGTAGCTGGCATAGTGCTGTGTTTTGGATTTAGTATGAGAAGAATGCTGATAACACACTGATGTTTTAGTTGTTGCTAAGTAGTGCTTAGGCTAGTCAAGGACTTTCTTTTTCAGCTTCCCATGCTCTGCCAGGTGCGCAAGAAACTGGCAGGGGGCACAGCCAAGATAGTTGATCCAAACTGACCAAAGGGCTAATCCATACTGTATAACATCATGCTCAGTATATAAACTGAGGGGAGTTAGCCAGAGGGCAGCGATCGCTGCTCAGGGACTGGCCGGGTGTCGGTCAGCAGGTGGTGAGCAGTTGCATCACTTGTTTTCTTTTCCCTGGGTTTTGTCTCTCTTGTTCTCCTTTTCATTGCAATTTTTATTACTACTACTACTACTATTATTATTATTATTTTATTCAATTATTAAACTGTTCTTATCTCAACCCACGAGTTTTCTTACTCTTGCCCTTCCGATTCTCTCCCCCATCCCACCGGGGCGGGTGGAGGGTGAGCGAGCAGCTGTGTGGTGCTTGGTTGCCGACTGGGGCTAAACCACGACACAAGGGCAGACAAGAAAGACAATTAGAAACATTAGCCCAGCAGAGAGAGATAGAAGACTTAGGTGGGATTCATTTTGCCTAACTTCATCTACCTGAGATTATGCAAAACACACTTAGCTTTCAAAGTTAGGTAAGGTAAATCCTGCCCTAAAGCTTACCTGAGTGGAACAGGGTTGCAGTGAAAGGGATCTGAAGAGAAAAGAATTACGTTTAGATTGACAGATGAGAAAAATGACCTTTAATAGCTCCTTTTTCCCTTTTAGCTTCGGTTAGAGCAAAAAGAGAAGAATTTCCAAAGAAAGCTTCTTGCCTTACAGAGACAAGCGATAATTTACAGACGTCTGCTCTTCAGCACCAAAGCCAATACATGGTACAAATGGACTGCTGTGCGCTTTGTGTGAGAGGAATAGACTCTTCTGTGGCCTTGTTCAAGTCTACAGCATCGTCTCATAGAAATGAAAGGCAGGCAAATTGACAACATCAACGATGTTGCTACAGACATTTATATAATGAACAGATATGTGAAAAATAAGCTACAGCCTTAATTTTGGTTTTGACACTCTGCCTCAACACCACACATCCTCTCTGCAGCACACTCTATATGAAGACAGCCCTGAGCACACACACGTCCTGCTCTCACACAGCCTCTCTTCAATAAGAGCCAAACCACAAGAGTTGTGACTAACGGATGTGACCTTTTATTGGTTTGCTTTATAATGCACTTGATGATGGGATGAATCCACAACATATCACCTTTGCTTTGTCTGTGTGATCCAACAGGTCTTCAGCATTATTTGCTTCCCAGAAATGAGTTCTGGGAAAAGACCCACAGTATGATCTATGAGGAGGGCAATGAGGAGAGTCATCAATTCTAAAGAGCATTCCCAATTCTGGCACTAGTTTTCAAAGAGCTGAACCAGGTTAAGAGGTCACCGTCCTTTGGTTTATTCTTATCCTATTCACCAAAGATCTTTTTCCCTTTCCATCTGCATGTATTTGCTCCAGCTGTCCAATGGGGAGGGGGGAGGCACAAAAGCAAGCAAGAAAAAATTGACTTCAGCTAAAGTGGATGATTTTGACAGCAAAGGATTAGGCAGTAGCTACACTTGAAGTTACCGTGCATATTCTAGCAAGGATTGTGGGGCAGATGGCTGGGGATAAGCTGGGAGCAGCAACCTCCTACCCAGCTCAGACAATGAGGACAAGACTGGCAGTCCTCAATGACATTGTGCAAATTATTTAACAATGCGGTTCACCTTTCTCTTTGGGCTGTAGTGAGAAAATTCCATGTATCAGTGATGCTACGAAGCTTAAACAACTCCTGCAAAGAGGACAAAAAAATTAATTTTTTTCTTTAGTTTTAATATTCATTTTTATGGTTTCAAGCTTGGGGAGGGGGAGAGAGGGAAACACCTCCAAGCTGTGGGGTTGCGGGTACGTTATTCTGTTAATTTTACAAGTCAAAGCTCTGGCACAAATTATATTCAGGAAACAAAATTAAATTCCACAAGGAAAAATGCAGCTGTACTACTTCTGGTGAAAAATAATTCAAATCACAGCTGTTCATTGGGAAGAAGGATTCTCAGAAGCTGTAACACTGAAGGACACCTAAAATAGCAGGAGAGCAGACAGTAAATTAGACATGCCTGTAATTTGAGATGACAGGAGGGGGAAAAAAAAAACAGAAACAAGAAAACAATGGGATAGTAGAGTTCATAAACAGAAACTGTAACAAAGGCCTCTGTTAGTGGTATTGTGGTGTAAACCCCCTGGAATACTGCATTCAGTCCTGAACATCTTCTCATCAAAAAGACATCAGCAAACATGAAGGAATTAATTTTTTTAAAAAGTAGAAGTGATGAGGATTGATTTAGAGACACTGTCATATGAGTTGAAAGAGCTAAATACAGCTGTGCACAGCGTGTAGGACACAAAGCCACAAAAAGTAGGCACTGTGGGAGAACAACTATTTAGGTTTGCAGAAGTGAGAGCATTATTATTGTGAGGAAGAAGAAACTAGGATGAAACAAGGCAAAAAGATTAGGATGAGTACTGTTACAATGACTTGGCTGTAAGATCCACTGCCTGGTGGAGCAGTTGCTCCGGGAGACTTCTTCCTGCGGTATTTTAAATAAGCACAACGCCAGTGTTTATCCCTTGGCCTACCAAGCACAGTGGGCTAGTTGATCTTTTACAGAGGAATTTTCCATCACTAATTTCTGTGTTTCTAAAGCTTCCTCCTCTGTAGAGCAGTGTTTGTCACGTCAGTGGCAAACCTCTGAGGAGAAGACAAACTAGCCAAAAGGGAGAGAAGATCTAAATGAAAAGAAGAACTAAAGCGTGTTTGTGTGTGATACTTTACAGTCACACCACAAATCATAGCCAGGCAAAGGCAGTGGCAAGCAGTCTTCCTTATATTGATCTCTGCTAGAAACCATAATATAAATTTCCAAAGGACACAAGCAAGCAGAACAGACCCTTTTTTCCTCCTCCTGCTTTAACTCTTCCCACCCCCCTCTTGACTTCATTTTTCTCTCCAGCATCTCCATACACTCCATCTCCCTCTTGCCTTTCATCCCCAAGGTCAGTAAACTGAATGTTTAAATTCATTACTTGGAATCCTATACATCCAACCTAAAGCCTCTCCAATCTAGTTTCTATACCTTAGGCATCAGAGTAGTATGTCACATTTTCTAAATACCACCTTTCAGTCAATCCTCAGAGCAGTTCCCATCTTCTCTGATGCGTCAGCCATTTTTGAAACACACAGCTGTCCTTTTGCCTTTTGTTTTCCCTGCTGGTCCTCTTGTCGTTTCTACCTCCGTAATTGCTTCATCACTGTATCCTCCTTCAGCTTGGTAATGGAGGGCTTTTTGTTTTGGTCACTTTTCTTCTTCTTCATCTTGTCTCCAGGTAATTTCACATACACAAAAACAGTTTAACTACTAGCGCACGGTTGCACTCTCTACTCCAGCCCTATCTCTTCCTTTTTGAGTTTATTATAGTATACCATAAATGCCCCCCCCCCCCCGCNGCCTATATACATTTATTCGGGCATTGTTTTTAACTGAGACCTTTCTTTCTCTAGGTCCTCATATTCAAGCAATGTCTAAATTTTGCAGATACCTTCTGTGTGTCTTCTTTCAAATAATGTGCTTACTTAGAATCATAGAATCATTTGGTTGGAAAAGACCTTTAACGTCATCGAGTCCAACCGTACCTGTCCACTACTAAACCACATCCCTAAGCACCTCGTCTACCCATCTTTTAAATACCTCCAGGGATGGTGACTTGACCACTTCCCTGGGCAGCCTGTTCCAATACTTGACAACCCTCTCCATGAAGAAGTTTTTCCTAATATCTAATCTAAGCCTCCCCTGGCACAACTTGAGGCCGTTTCCTCTTGTCCTATCACTTGCTACTTGGGAGAAGAGACCAACACCCACCTCACTACAGCCTCTGTTCAGGTAGTTGTAGAGGGCGATAAGGTCTCCCCTCAGCCTCCTCTTCTCCAGGCTAAACAACCCCAGATCCCTCAGCCGCTCCTCATAAGACTTGTGCTCTAGACCCTTCACCAGCTTCGTTGCCCTTCTCTGGACATGCTCCAGCACCTCAATGTCCTTCTTGTACTGAGGGGCCCAAAACTGAACACAGTACTTGAGGTGCAGCCTCACCAGTGCCAAGTACAGGGGAAGGATGACTTCCCTGGTCCTGCTGGCCACACTATTTCTGATACAAGCCAGGATGCCGTTGGCCTTCTTGGCCACCTGGGCACACTGCTGGCTCATATTCAGTTGGCTGTCGACCAACACCCCCAGATCCCTTTCTGCCAAGCAGCTTTCCAGCCACTCATCCCCAAGCCTGTAGCGTTGCATGGGGTTGTTGTGGCCCAAGTGCAGGACCCGGCACTTGGCCTTGTTGAACCTCATACAATTGGTCACAGCAAATATCTATTTGACTGCACAGCAAATCAGATCAGGAAGATGAACTGGGTTACAAAAATGACACCGCCCTCGCTCCCCACAGGGAGCTTGACCTGACTCTGTTCTGTTGATGGCATTGGAAAAAGGCAATTGGACCCACTATTGTGTGAATCACACAGTGATACCAGCCTAAGAGCCCAGGAGAACTTCAGTGTGTGCCCTTACTATGAGGAAAGCCCTGAAAGCAGCACTGCAAGCTTCTCTGCCGTGTGCGCTGCCTTGTTGTGAGCCTGCTCCATGGGGCTCACTTCCAGGTCATTTATGATCTGAAGGCTGTGCCAATAAAGAGGTCACCACAGTAGGTAATTTTGGCAAGGTGACCAGTGGCTCAGTTACCAGCTGCAAAGAGGTCTGATATTTCATGTATCAGCTGTCTGCTGGCAACAGCTTTGGGTTAGCTTGTCTTTCAAAGCTGCACACCCAAAAGAGTATGCACGTGGTATAAGACTTCTTTCATATGGCAAAACAAGTGAATCACTAGGTGTTAGATGACTCTTATTGGTGAATGGATGCCAAATCACGCTGTTCTAATTACAGGAAGTTTCTAAGGTGCCTTCCTTTATTCATCCCTGACTTGCTGTGATTCATCTGTTGGTTTTCAGTCTGTCCTTTTTTTCACTTCCTACCTTTTTTTCACTTGCTGACCATGCTATGCTCTGCAGGACAGAAGCACTCTGACATGGTGAAAGCCAGTACCGGGGGTAGACCTCTCTTAGTAAGAAAAAACAGGGTTTTCTCCTTAAAACACCTAAATGCATTCACCACCATCACTTTGATGTAGGTCTCAGAGCCAGCTGAAGTCAATGAATCTGTGTGGACAGAGCTGAAGGACACGTTCACCTCCTGAGCTGACTGCCACAAGAAACAATATAGTCAGGGGCCAAGAAGAAATTATGTGTCACTCCAGAAGTGATCACAGTGGCTCTGCCTATATTTATATTCAGAAAGAATGTGGGAGAGACTTGAACCCTCCCACAGTTGGTGGGATGATGAGCAGACATGCCTTTTCCCCTTGGAGCAGCTTTCTCATTTGTTGTCGTGTGGCATATGTCACTGATTTGGCACACTTGCTGACAACTTAGCCTCACCTCCCAGGGGTGACCCTGCCTTCCTTGATAAAGGGAGGAATGACAGAACACAGCCAGGTGTCATAGTCTGAATTTACGGGTTTACAGCTCGGTGCTTATTTACTTGTCTGCTCTTGACTCCCACACAAATGCTAGGTTATTTCTTCCAGCTGTAGCAATGCTGAGGTTCACCCAAACTGGGAGATGCCTTTAGTAGCTAAAGGATCTTATTTTCTCTGTCCAGGAATGTGGTTGTGCTGTGGAGAAGGCTGGGGGTGTCAGGGGGAAGAAGAAAACCCTCAGCCATTCAGAGTTCATCCACACAGAGAAAGGGACTGGCAGAATTAGTGAATTATAACTTCATAACTATATCCCTCTTTCTCGGCCAGTGAAACTCCTTGAATAGATGCTCTCATCTGGCATAGGAATGTCAGTGACCTCTGGCATAGAAGTGATGCATACAGTGAGGCTACACTATAGGATTAAACTAGAGAGGCTGAGAAGGCTTGGTGGACAAATGGGGGCATTTGAAAGGTGGACTGCATTTGAATATACAGAGTAAGAGTGTGATGCAAATACCCAGAATAAGCACGGCTTGTGGTAGTTATGTGGATGGTAAAGTGAAGGACAGCTTCATGGAATATTCCTCCATGTTATCAGATGCCTCTGATCCCAAATTATCTATTGTTACCAGATAGAGCCTTTGTACCACAAAGGCGCCATAAAGTGGGAGGAAGGGTATAAGATGCTAAAAGTGCTACTCAAATGAAGGTGCAGATTGTGTATCAATCTTCTGCACAGGATGAGTCTTTGGAAGCCATTGGGCCTGTGCACTTGTGGAATTCAGCTTGTGATTGCCACAATAAATATATTTAATTAGAGAATCCCACATGCACGTGTTCATATTGCTTACGAGAAATACTGTATGGTGGCCAAATGGCTGTGTGTACAGACACACTCTCCTCCAGAGAGCTAACATGGGTGTTTGAACACCAGCTGTGGAATCTGTTTAGGGCTCTGCATTTGTGTAGAAGAGAGTCATATCCTAACTGTGCCAATATGAAGCTGGGCAAATCGGTTTGACACATCTCCAGTTCTCAGAATTTTTCTCGGTCTCTCAGGTTTTTAATTTATTTTCAAAAACTCTCCACAGAGACTGTTCTTTATGGGGAACTTACCCTTCTGCCAGGCAAGACCGGAATTTCAGCCATTCATAAAGGAAATCTGAGATTCTAGCGAAGGCCAACACTTGGGCTTTGCAAACAAAAAAAATCAACAAATAAAACAGCCTGCCTCTTTTCCTTCCCTCCCTCTCTCCCTCTCTTCCCCACCATTTTCACACCTTGCTGAAACATGTGAAATCAAAAAGGCAAAAACATTCCAAGTAAACAGTAATTTACTCTGGATTATTACTCATCGGATCCATGTGCACCATGCCCTGGGCAGGCGTCCTCTCTCACATCCTCCCTCTGCAACAGAAAGTGCATCTGCTAGGTCATGGCTAAGGAAAGGCACAGTCCTGAACTGTGGAAAAAACCACAGCTTTAATGAGGCCTTAGTAAAGCAATGCCTGGGCTAGCACTGCATTACATCATGATCCAGGAGGTTTACCAAATGAGGCACATATGCAAAGAGCAGCAGACTGTGGTGTTCACCTGCAGCTGGGGAATAAGCCTTATGAAAGGACTCTGTATTAGGCTGCACCTAGCACATAGGGTTGCTCAGTGAGGGAGAGGTGATATTCAGGCCTAGGCAGGGGATTTTGGAAGTGAGAGACAAAAGCAAGTGCAGCTACATGTTGTCTGACAGATCCATTTTCACCACAAATTATCAACCTGTTTAAACATGAGTAGTTCTACCACTGAGAGACGCTTGCTTAGTCTAATTGTACAATTGTTAGAAGCAACTGGAAATAGGGAACCTGTCTGATTGCATAAATCTCAGCTCAGGCAGGCTGGCAGGGACCCCAGCCAGCTTGCGTTTGGTTACTAGGCAATGTAACATATTAATGGCCAGAATGGGTCCCTTTAGCTCAGTTTTCTGTCCCCAACAATAACCAAAAGTAGATGCCTTGGATGGACCATTGGAACAGCATATGGAAAGGTGACTTCTCTCAGTCATCTCCACCACTATTTTTACCTGTATTAGCTAAGTTAAAGCCAGCAAGAGGTGCCCCCTCCACTTCAATCACTCCTTCTCTACAATTACAGATGTGTTTGAATTTATTTTCATATCTATGTTTTCCAAAGTCTGAGAAGGGCAGATGTCTTGCTGGCGAAAACTCCATGGCACACGTTCCTAGGAGGAGGCAAAGAGAAATAACTGGGTTAACATGAGTTAAACTATGTTGCTGCCAAATATGTAGCCACAGCCTGAACTGCAAAGTCAATGAAGTCAATTCTAACTAGCCGTAATCTGATTCCATATTATCCCCTTCTCTACACACAGTGGTCGTAAAATTAACCAAAAAAACTCTTTCTCTGTTACAAATACGTAAGTTTAAGCAATGAAATCTTCTGTCACCTCCATTACCCTTGAAAAACATTTTGCTGACATAAAGGTATTTTTTTCATATGATGAAAGTTGCAGTAGGCAGCAGTGCTCAGGGGAATGACAGTCTGTATGTACAGGATACAGACTGCCTGCACCTACCTTCTTGCATGACTGGCAGCAGGGAAAGGAGGGCAGAAAGAACCAAGATTAGCATCTGACCCAGGAAGATGTGGATTCCTGTAGCTGCAATACGTTATTACCACTACAATGAGCTTCCAGTGTGTACTGTACACATACAGATTGGTGTGCAAGGAGATGGGCTATCTGAATAAATAAACAGAAAAGGCCAGGGTCCAAGTCTGACTGAACAATAGACTGGGGAGAATGCGAGCCTCCTCTTCAGCTGGACTTCCCTTCAGGAAACCCAACTTGTAATAAAATTCTCCTGTATCCTGTGCCCTAGTCTGGGGGTATTGACTCAGTTCCAGCTAATCATGTAGATCGTATTTACAGAAGGAGATGAGAGCAGGCTGCTGGATGTAACCAAGAAAGTATCCTGGAAGAAACCTCCCTGTTCTAGGTGGGAGGAAATTTGGCCTCAGCATTTTGAGAGAGGTTCATCTGTTCAAGTCCCCTCAAATGTGACTGCTTCTTTAGTCAAGTCTCTGGCCATGCATCAGACCTAAAAAATTCAAAACTCCTCTCCTGCCTCCTTGAGAAATGGGAACGGTTGTCCAAACACAGCGATTCTCATGACTCCAGCAGAAGGAGATTTTTAGACTCTGAGGTTCCCACTTCAAGATGCCTGGAGTTTGAACTGCACAGTATTTGAGCCTTACCTATTTGGGTTAGTTAGTCTTCTGAACATGAAGCTTCTCTTCAACGTATGAAAAACTAAGGCATCCGTTTTTCAAACTGTGGCTTTAAGCTGACCAAGAGAAAGAGAGAGTTGGGACAGGAATTTTCTAACTGAGAATCAATATCCAAGTCCAAACCTGGGCCATAAGAAAAGTGGTTCTCAACATTTTGTAATTAACAAGCCAAATACTTTTCTGGGGAAAAAAAAAGAAAAAGTGGGGAGTCTCTGGAACATTTTATGTAGTACTAGTGTTTGTCAATTAGGAGCTCAATAAATAAAGCACCTGACATCTAGTTAATAAAATGGTGTGATTTTAGAAAAATTAAATTACATGTTATAATCACAGCCATTTTAACTGGAGATTTTAATTGGAGTACTGATACTGCTCGCTGGCTTCTAACAGTCAGAAGTCAGCGAGTATTCCATTGCCTGTACTCTTAAATTTTATGGATCGATAGTGGTTCATAGTTCACAGATTCATTGAATTGATTGACACTGTTTTGGAGCTTGTGATAGTGGTCTCGAAAATCAAGGTAGTTAGGAGCTCTGTGTGCTTTAGAGTTTTCAATGTCACTTCAGAAAGAGCTTTTTTAATATGCTGCATATTTATACCTGAAACTGGTTAGGTCATTATACTTGCCTTTTCAAAACCAAGGTAGAGCTTTCTTTGGGCAAAGAAATGAGATATTTTCACCTATTTTAGCAGGATTTGGAAGTAGACTATTCCTATTTTTACACTTCCTGTTCCAGGAAGGAAAGAGGGTTTTTTAATCATTTTGTTTTACTACAGACTTTTCTTTCCTAGTTGAATCAAATCCAAATCAGTGGTAATACTGAAAGAGTTATGCTTCTTGTTTGCTTCTGCTTAAGAAAAAAAGTTCTATTATGAACTGTTGGAAATGCAGCATATTTTTCTGTAACTAATTAACATCCCACTTTCTCGAAACACTGTTTAAAATTTACTTATTGATGTAAGTCCTCACATTAACCAGTATCTCAAATGCCTTTCCTTTTAGAAATGCAGACAGGAAAAATATCAAGGATGCTATGATACTCTTTTTGCTCTACTGTAGAAACCATTTTTCTCTAGGACTTCTGCCCCTGCCTCAGTTTACAGAGTTAGAGCAAAAATTTCACTTGGTCCATTTCACATATGGGGAAGATGAAAGAAAAAATTAGGAGCTTGATTTTCAGTAGGTCCTCTTAACTCCTTTTAAAAATCAGGTAAGGTTACATCTGCATGGTAGGGTCAAGTAGACCAAGAATCTGTAGACCAGATGCTATACACACACAGTTGATGCTGAGGATCTAACATGCACACTATGCATATTCCAGGTTTTTTCAATTCATTTGGGTCCCCTGGACTGAATGCCTATTGAGGTCTGAGCACGTTAGGTACACTTCTGGAGAATTTTTTCCAGTTTAATATCACTCAACAGAATCTAGTCCCTGTGCTCCAAAATCAGCCCCTGATGCAAAATGAAACAGACAATAGAGATGATCAGGATATTTGCATCAAAAATACACTTCTGATATGAACTAAAACACTAGTGGAGACACATCATAAGTATTGCTGGCAGGACTGCTGTAACAGTTATACTCTGTCCCACATTTACCTTACTTCACTACACATTACAACCACAATGCAGAGAAAAGGCGTAACAGACTGACACATGGTTCTGCTGTTTCCAGATTGGTATATGAGGTCCTACTTTTAGGCACATCTCCTGAGGTATAATGTAACTATACTTATCTAAACTAAACAAGTTTGTATCTGAAGATATGAGAATTCATTCTGCTTCATTTCCAGACATGCTGATTCAGAACAGTTGGTGACATGAAGCTGCCTTACTACAAAAAACATGTGTTTGTGTTGATTTAAGCATTATTTTTACTGGTGGAAGCAATTTCTCTTGAAAGTGGTGCTTCAGCTCCATGGTATTTTATGTCACTGCATAATGAAGTTGCATAACGTTATATCACTGTATATTGGCAAGATATCACAACATAAGGATTCAGGCAGCAATGGTCCCATGTAGCACTGGTATGAAGAGTTACAGGCAAAAGCAGAGAATCCTTTAAGGCATGGTTTACACCACTGTATTTACATTGCCTTTTGTAATCACAGCTATGTGGGATACACTGAAACTATAGTGTCAGCCACCAATGTCCAGCTTTTCTGTTGTTTAAATTATCTTCCTGAGCTGACACAAATCCTCAGCAAACATATAGTTGCCAGAGAAACACTCTACCAACAAAACCATGTCTGCAGTTGTCTCCCCTGAGCTTCTGTTCCCCAGGTAGTGGCTCTTCTGCTGATACAATCTGTCAGAGCGAGGATGCACAGCCTGGGTAAAAGCAACCACGTACTCCAGTGACAGGGCAACATCAGTACCTATAAGCCAAGGAATGATTTCCTAGGGTTGATGTTAGACTCGCAGTCATTGGGTTTACCCTTCAACTAAGGTAAATTTATAACCATATCAGAAGAAGATGTTTTTAACAGAGAAATACTGGGGAGCCTGGTTTAAACAGCTATCAAAACAAAACAAAACAAAACAAATTCTAGGTTCAGCCACATCATTTTTTAAGGCAGCGACACTCCTTAGTAGCCCTTTGATTCAGTCTCTGGTACCATGAGGCACCATGCATCAGTTGATGCTGATCTGTGGCACTGTACAATGCTATCGTTGTGGGGACAAGGAATGAAGTTGGATTGTTTGCTGGATGTACCAGTCAGCAGGAAACAAAACAACAAGCCCACCAATGCTTAGGTGCTCTTCTCAGCATGGCAAAAGATTCAGATAACACATCAAACTCCGTATCTTTGGTGCCAGGGTTAAATACAGCATGTCCTAACAGGCTGGGGTTTTTGCAAGCTCTATTCTGCAGTTTACTGAGAGGAAAAGACTATAAAATGTTCTGAATTTTTTAAAAAATCAATTAAATTAATAAGAACCAATGGGGTACTTAGTATATAAACACAAGAACTTTATGCTTTCAGAAGTAAGCAACCGACGCAGAGTTCAGTTCCCATATCTGCCCCTTGTCCAGGGCGGTGGCCTGCCACCCTTTGCCTGCGGCACCCACTCCTGTTGTTACCCTGCCCTCCTCACATGCTGAGTGTGAGAGTCACACCACTGACAGCCCCTTCCTGCCACACCACAGCTTGGTTCACACCTCGCGTGCTCACAGTGTCAACAGCCGCTGCTCTGCATCCTTCGCAGAAGCAGAGCTGCTGGGCACAGCACAGCATGACTGTGTGGCCCAGGACAGTGCTGACTGCAGCACCATGAAAGGACATATCAAAAACGTTTTTGTTTGTTTTCAACTCCAAACAGCACCTCTCTCATGCTTACCGCTCCGTGCCTGTCACCATTACAGAGTTAGGGTCCCCACAACTCTGAAAATACACTAATGCTTTTATCTTGGTGTACCTCAGTGTTCCCAGTCTGTTCCATTTATTAATCAGGAGGGAACTTGTGCTGACTACTGTAGAAGAATAGCAACATGGACATCAAAGGCTGTCAGAGACTGAAGTGAAATGAAATATTTAAGTTTTGGCCAAATCTGACTTTCTTTGGGCAGATAATTTCTGCTGTTCTGAGGTGAAAAGAAATGCAAGCATAAAATTAAGCAGTTCTCACAGCAAACAATGCGCTCTTAGTTTATGATAGGTGTCAAGTAAGGAAATTGCATTATTCCCCCTTTAGAAAGAACTATATCTATGTGAGGGTGATGGCCGTCTCAGGCCAGCTTGTTTAATACTGACACAGTCATAGAAGTCCTCATCAGAGCCCTTAGTCCCTGTGTGCGCATGCAAACACACATGCACACACACACGCACACACACAGAGGCTGTAGACACAACTGGATGGCCACAGGCAGGTTCAAGACACTGAATGACACCTCTTGCCTCTGAATAATTAGAGATAGGAATTTCCATGACAGAGCAGATCAGTAGTCCACAGCATTCGTTGCCTCACACCCCGGTCACTAATATCAGATATTTTACAAAACTCTGCAGAACGCAGTAAAGTATAGGCTGCCAACAGGAAGCTTGTTTGAGAGGCTGGCTGTTGTGGTTTAGCCCCTGTCGGCAACCAAGCACCACACAGCCACTCACTCACGCTCCCCCCAGTGGGATGGGGGAGAGAATTGGAAGGGCAAGAGTAAGAAAACTCGTGGGTTGAGATAAGAACAGTTTAATAATTGAAATAAAAATCATCATAATAAAAATAATTGTAATGAAAGGGAGAACAGCAAAAGACAGAAAGAAAACCCAAGGAAAAAAAAACAAGTGATGCAACCGCTCACCACCCACTGACCGATGCCCAGCCAGTCCCCGAGCCGCGATCGCTGCCCCCCTGCCATCTCCCCCCAGTTTATATACTGAGCATGACGTTATACGGTATGGAATAGCCCTTTCGTCAGTTTGGATCAATCTTGGCTGTGTCCCCTCCCAGCTTCTTGTGCACCTGGCAGAGCATGGGAAGCTGAAAAAGAAAGTCCTTGACTAGTCTAAGCACTACTTAGCAACAACTTTCAGTACTTAAAGGGGGCCTATAGGAAAGATAGGGACAGTCTTTTTAGTAAGGCCTGTTGTGACAGGACAAGGACTAATGGTTTTAAACTAAAGGAGGGGAAATTTAGGCTAGATATAAGGAAAAAATTTTTTACAATGAGGGTGGTGAAGCACTGGAACAGGTTGCCCAGAGAGGTAGTGGAGGCCCCATCCCTGGAAACATTCAAGGTCAGGTTGGACGGGGCTCTGAGCAACCTGATCTAGTTGATGATGTCCCTGCTCACTGCAGGGGGGTTGGACTAGATGACCTCTAAAGGTCCCTTCCAACCCAAAGCATTCTATGATTCTATGAACTAAAACATCAGTGTGTTATCAGCAATATTCTCATACTAAATCCAAAACACAGCACTATGCCAGCTACTAGGAAGAAAGTTAACTCTATCCCAGCCAAAACCAGGACAGTGGCTCATGTCCTGGAATTACAGATGCACAAACACAGCTGCATTTGTGCTATTGCTAAAAGACCAGAGGCAAAGTATCTAATATACTTTTATATAGATATGAAACACCCCTCTGGGGATTTACTACTTACACCAGAGGAAGTGAACAGTGGCAACAGCAGATAAATAATGAAAAATCAATTATGTTTTAAAGAGCTCTTTAATTTTAATAGTCCATAGTGATGTAAATAATACAGGGAAGGACATTTTTAAAGCATTTATTTTGACATTTACCCTTATGATGCCTTGGTAATTTAAGCATGTGGTTGCGATGAGGTAGAGCTTTAGCAGAAGAAAGAGGGGTATAATTTATATCCCAGTTTCTTAGTTTTTACAATTCTGCTCTTCTGTTTTGAGGCATTACTGAGTTTTAAGCCACCCAAAACAATCAGAAAAAGAAACTGCTTTTTGATTGTTTTCTGTTGCAATTATATGCATGATCAAGACATTGTTGAAATAAATTGAGGCTTTATGATTTTATTACTATTTCTTAGCACTTAAACCTGGACTTCTTTGAACTAGCCAGCATATTAACACAGAATGAAAAGACAATCCGAGCTAGTAAGGCAGAAATAAGCCCTTCATAATTGTCATTTCAGACCAATAAAAAGCAGCAACTGCAACAAAAGGGCTGGAATGACTCCAGCGTTTCTTTGATAATGGGATATGAATCCTTTTGCTTATTGAGATGTAATTTAAACTAATGGTGACTGTTCTCTTACCTATTCTCATACAAAATGAGCTGATGGTGTTCTTGTTGCAGTTCTGGGTCACAGTCACAACTTTACAGCTGTCCTTACCTCCCAGCTCTGCAGGCAGCCTGAGCTGCAGGACCAGCGATACAAGGTGAATGTGGACATGCGATTTCTTGAAGTACATAAGCACCTGAGGCCAGCTTGATCTGCCACTGCCCAGGGTGAACCTAACAGCCCAGCACATTTCACACATCTGTCCTTATCACAAATGCAAACTGAGCACAAGCACAGCTAGGTGAAGTGGTTGAACACTGGCCTCTTGGTGCATTTTGTGTGATGCCCTGCAAACCTACAAGCAATTCACATTACAGAAGCCAGCAACTCTGTATGCTCTACACTTACACTCTACGCTTTGCTTTGGAGAACATCACACTGGTTTATTCACAAGCCTTTGCTTATCTTTAGGCAGCATTCCCATTGCAGGAGGATGAGCCGGTACATGAGTGGCTTCCTGCTGGAAGGCCCCTAGCGCCCAGTGGTTAAAGCCAGGCAGTGCAGAGGACAGTGATCAAGTGGGGTTTAGGCTGTGGAAAAGTGGAAGGGAAGCAAGAAACTTTAGCAGACTAAAAATGGTTAAGCAGAGATTATAGGCTGTGTCACAGTGACCTTGGATTGTGCCTGCAGCTGACTACAATGGGCTGTGGTGTAGCAAGACTTTGTAATAAATACAGAATATTAAACCGATGAAATGTTTCTACAGCTGGTTTGTTGATACTGGCATCACTGCACTCTCAGAGTTGGTCCTTGATGTTTCACTCAGTTCTGAAGCCTAAACTGGCCAGAGGTCACCAAGATGGCCTGGGGCCCCATTGACGTGCAGAAACTGCTCTCCTGACAGTAATGGTTCCCAGTAATAGATCTACTAACTGCTTGCTGCTGAAGGTAAGTTCCTCTGTTGGAAGAAACCATGCAACTGAAACATACATGCTTGAGGCTTGCTGTTTTACACACCATGTGTTGAAGGAGCCCTTTCTGGTGGCTGTTGTCAACCACAGTTAACCAATGAACTTCAGCATGTTTGAGCTTTCCCTTGCTGCCCTCCCCTCCATATTTTTGCTTGCACAGTGTGGCGGTTGCCTTCAGTGGCTGAAAGGGACAGCTGGGAGCCCATGCTGGTGCTGGCCTCTGCTTCGTTGTCTAGCCTCAGCATGGCTAAGACATGCTGAGGGACACTGACATTCAAAAGGAGAGCGGGGAGGAAGAAATGTCCCCTTCAATGAGTTTTAAACTTTTTATTTATCCTTTGCCAACTCTGCAGCTTGTTTACTATTTGCTTTTATAAGAGAGATTAAATGTCTTGCTTTTGTCCCTGGTGGCTTGCTCCTTCTTTCTTGCCAGAACTAATTCTGCTATGGTGTCAGGGTTGCAAATACTTTAAGAAAAATGTTTCAAAGCAGCTTTAATTTGCTTTAAAAAAGCAGATGCAGTTCCATTGATTTGAGATATGTTACACAGAATTTTCTCCCAGGAGTTTTGTGAGCATCAATGAATGGTTGTTACGTCTGGATGAGACCTTGGATAAAGAAAGTCATAAAAGCTTGGTATTATGCTTAGGCCAAATGCTTTCTGCTGGAAAATACCCAGCTTCTTTTTGTCCCGATGACACTTTGCAGTTTGAACACATTCATAATCTTGTGAACTGGCACAGTCTGACCTGTCTATCAAATTTTATAGGGACCATCTTGCAGAAGGGAGGAAGAAAATTACCTTAGATGAACTGTTAACGTGCAGTGCCTTCTTCACAACAGCGTTAGGCTGCTCACGTTCCAGTTTTAATACTGGCAAGCGCCCACAGACTTAGGTAGCACACAGAAGAGTATCTGTTAGCACAGAGCCTTACAGATCACATCTGTCAGCAATGGTCTCACCCTCTAATTTGCAGTCCCATTTGAAGAGTCTCAAGTATCAGCAATTCAAACTGAAAAGGCACTAGCTGCTTCAGGTGAGAGGCCAGGGAGGAAGGAATACTGTCATCTGAAAGATGATTGAGAACTGACACTGAAGAGTACAAACCCGAATATTAACCACATGGCTTTGCTCCATTCCTTAAAAAATCATAACAATGAAAACCTGTCAGGATGACAGCTGTTTAGTGAGTAGAGATGGGGCCAAATGCCACATGAGTGCAAACAGGAAAGATCGTGATTCTGCACCTTGTTTTGCCACTACAACAGACAACAGACTGACAATGCATAGGGTGCACAGCCATGCAGAGTCAGGCCAACATTGCTAATCATGCCCATGATGTATCCCAAATGGTCCTACCCTACTGTCACTCTCACAAAATTAATGGGTTTCACCAACAGAAATACATGTAGGAAATTTTCAGAGTAAAAGAGTCTAACACAGACAAGTCCTTAAGGCAAGTATCACCTGTCAAGTCCAGTGATCAATACAGAATCACGCAGACCAATCAATTTGTCCGAACTGTAGTAAAAAGAAATATGTGTCAAAATGCTAAATGCAAGAGCCTTGTTTTCACGGCTGCAAAGGTGTCTAAATCAATGCACGTTCAAAGATTGCTGTCAAGCAATCTCATTTTTATAGCTTTTCAATACTTTTAACTGCTTGGTTCTTTATTTCAAAAAGACAAACATACTTAGTGCTTGCCTAATGCTTTCTGTCTGTAAATCTCAAAGTTCTTCACAAAAGTAGATATAAGTAGTCTTGCCCATCTTTTACCTAGGAGAAATCTAAGGGCTTTGACAGGCAAGCTGTGACAAATCTTGCTGTATCATCCAGAGAAATGATAACTCCATTTCTCTCTCCCTCTACAGGATACAGCTGTCTCTGCAGCAGGATTGCCAGAAGGGAAGGTATGCCTGATGCTCTAACACCCCAGTGCCATGTCTCCTGTCTAACTGGCTGAAGACAAAGATGTTTTGAATCTAATGTATCAGTGTGCATCACAGTGAATGCTGCACAAGCAGGCTTTTCTCCTGCCGACTCACCTGAGGAGTTGGTAAGTGCTGGTAGGCAGATAGGTGACAGTTTGGAAATCCTGTACCCTGAAACTCTGCAGGGCTTACCCACAAACCGGCTGGGGCACAGAGCTTTTCTCTCGGTCACCACATAGTCTACATCCAGTTCTATCAACATATACTTGATGTCATATCTCTACTGCATTAATTTAGAAGCTAAGTCCTGCATGTTCTAATTTGGAAAAGGATAAGCAACTTTATTAATAGGAATTTGCTTTTTCTTATGAGCATTAGGATGCTGTTGACATTGTATCAGCTTCTCATCTTGTGACATGAACGTATGGAAGTAAAGGAAAAATGTACAAGCCTTTTTTTTTTTTTTTAAATGCAAGACAAGGACAAATTATTATTTCTTTTGTGGAAAATGGAAAAAAATCTGCTTTGATATTAAATATTTTCACTCACAATGCGGAGAAATTTTAGAGTGAATTTTAAAATTATATTATTATTGTTGTACTTAGAATTCTTGTTGCTTTTAGAATTTTTCCTAGTAGCTATTTCAAATAAAGACAACACATTGTAAAATTGCTGGAACTGAGCAATTACAGTTCTCACATAGTGGAGGCCAGATTTATTTCCAGTCTTTAATGCTATTGTGTGTTTAATCACAGTGCAATGAAAATACATAGGAATGTCATGGTTATTTTCCAAGCTCTCTAAAAACGAGTTCCTTCTCTATCTGCATTATAACATCAGTTTTAATTTACATATTATTTCTCGGTCCTATGGCTATGACTTTCCATTCTGTTCACAAGTCCACAATATTAATGCTTTCCATTGTGAAAGATATCCCTCCATTTTAGAGATATCAACAGGAAAAAGAGACAATAAATACCCCCATGGTAGTAGAATTCCATCTCTAGTAATAGGTATGTAAATAGTTACTTAGAAGTGAAGAATTGGTCCTATGTTATGCCATAAATATTCTTAGCAGAAATCTCTGCAAGCAAGCTATATTGGTAACAATGCGTATCTCATTCCTAAAGAAGTAAATATTTTTTTTTCCTGTATGTATATATTTAACTTACTTTTCATTTTGTGACAGAATTTCCAGAAGTTTTCTGGTAGGAAAGAAAAAAGGAAAAATAACGTAAAATAGAGAAGTTTCCTTGCCTTTTTGTTTGTTTGTTTGTTTTCAGAATTGCCAGACATTTTCCATCTCTGTCCCCCAATGGTTTAACGCCGAACATGGTCACAGATGAGCTCTTTCGGTACACAGCAGGAGAACTTCTGCCGCAGGGATTCCTGGCGCTGGATATGCAACACCATCTTACAAATTTTGTATGCATTTTCCTTATTTTACCTTACCTAGTAGAAGAAAAAGAGAGAGAATACAAAGTTCCTACCTTCTAACTGGTAATCTTGTATAAGTAAGTCTCAAAGTCCGTAGACTATGTACAGTTTAGGGGTTGTGGACTACTCTTTTTTTTTCCCATTCTGAGTATGAACTGTGAAAACCTTAACATAAATGATGAGAACCAACGTATTATTTTATAGTTGGCGTATTTTGCTTGTATTGCCTTCACTAGCAACCTTAAAAATAATCACTACTACCTAGAAAACACCAAAGCAACGTAGTGCTTTTTCCTTCAGTCCAGTTGTTATAGCTGGAAAATATGGACAAGATTCGGTCCCCACAAGACCTTCTTCAGGACATTTGCACGTGGGATGTTTGAGTTATAGGTCCATATGACTCCTGGCTTGCAGTGCTCTCAGCAGGGGTAGATCCTTGTGTCTATTTAGAGATCTGCTGGTATCTAACCACAGCTACCTCATGTCTGGCAGTTGCATTTAATAAGCACGAAAGGACCAAAGCAGACATCAGAAGCATCTGAAACAGCTACCATTTAAAAACAGATCTTTATGTTCTACAGGTCCCTCTATACTTTTGAGATTGTGTTAGAGCAGCTACATTAGCACAAAGGATTTCTCACAGTATCTAGTGAGTTTTTCAGCTACCATTAATCACACAGGTTCCTGAGCATCTTAACCAGCAAAATACCTTTCTTCTGATGCAGCTGGCTCTACTTCAAGTGTTTTGCCAGTAGAGCGAAACTGGTTAGAGGGCATGGTGTCTGCTGATATAGCCAACATTTCTATGCTGGCAATGTATCACATTTCAAGCCAGTTCAGTCTTCCTGGTTGAGGAGGCTATTATGGTTTCTCTAAGTTCATCACTATTTTTACGACTAATAAGTCCTCAGGAATCTACATTTCCTGTTGAAGTCAGAGGCTTTCAGCATCCTAATAAAGGATCAGCTGGCAGTTTAAGCAACCTGTGTTTTATTCATTGTTGGCTTTTTGCTCCACCCATTTTGCAAGCATTTTTCTCCCACACTTGGAATGGAAAGTGAATCCATCTTGTTTGCTGCTTAGTTTCTACATTGGTCATCACCTCAAGGCCAATCAGGACATGCTTGGTTCTCACTTTTTGAGTCAAGGTTTCAAGACATTTGCTATTGTCTTATGTTCCAGGGCAGGTTTTAATCATATTTAAAATTGAAGGCCGCTCCCTTACTAGATATGGGAAGCATCAGAATTGTCTACAAAGTTTTGTCAACACAGCAATGCTAGCTAGAAATATGAAGAAAAAAAATCATAGCTCTGCTGGCAGTACCTCCAGCATGGATGAGAGTCTGCCCCCAGCTGAGTGATGCAGGCAGCCTGCAGGCAGGTAACCCGTGGGCAGGAAAAACGCCTCTGGCCTGGGCACTCTGCACCTCCCCTACAGGGCTCTGCCAACATGCCTACAAGAACACGTTTCGTAGCCTGAGGGTTAAAATTCTGGATTTTAAGCTTTTATGCCTGCTCATGAACTGCAGCCTCTCTCTGCCCTTAGGCACGAAAGCTGTGGTAACCTCTGGTGACTGATGTTCATGTAGTGGGTTAAGTGGAACGGAGAGACCATGTCTGCTGGAAAGCTCATTTTAACTGGAGCAAAAGGAGTGAGGACAAGAAAATGAAAATTAGATTTGTGCTAGTAAATTAAACATGCTCTGAACTGTTTTCTGGCCCAGAAACCAATGGGCATAGGATGGTTTGCAAGAGCTACTCGGCTCTTGGCCTCTTGGACAGGGTGGCCACATGCACAAGTGCTCGTTGGGGTTGCTTCCTAGGCCATGCCGATTCCTGACCCATACCCTGGAGGTGCTTGGGAGAGTGACAGTCAGTGTGAGTAGAAACCATGCCAGGAACAGCACTAGCAATCTAACAGTAAAGGCCTCAGGAATGTTCTCTGCCACTGTTTACTTTACTAGTGTTGTTGCAACCAGATATCTAGGGGGAAATTTGCCCTCCTGGAAATATATCTAAGCATGATTCCCACTAAAAACACCAAGAAGAAACTTCTGCCCTAGCCCTGGCATGGAAAGACTGATGTATCCATCAATATGTAAGATAGTATAAATGGGACTTTAGAAAGTTGGAGACATTTCAGGAAAGTCCTGGTTGGAGAATATGACTCCAAGTATGGAGCTAGTACTAGTAAACCCAATCTTGCCTGCGTGCTCTGTGAAGATTTCTTTCCTATTATTTGCTGTTTGTTTGCTAAAAAAAAAAAATGCAAAAGTAACTGAGGAAAAGGTGTCTCTCACACCTTATCTTGCTCGATCTCTAAACCAGAATCACCTAGTATGGAGTTCTTTTCTTCGCAGCAAGAGAACAGCTTCACTTTTCCTTGCAGCAGGGAAATTACACACACCCAGCAAGGTGCAGTTGCAGAGTACAGCCCTGACTTACAGCAGAAAGCCTATAAGGAAGAGACCATTGTTCTGCAACACATGTTCCAGTGAATACAGGCTACACTGCAGGGAAAAACCTAATAGTTCTTCCTATCAAATCCTTAATATCCCAAGGATTTCTCTCCCAGGGAGCCCTGAATGGCCAAAGTGAGCTAGAACTGTGTGCTTCTTTCCCTGGAGTGTAAAAGGTTACAGTTCTCCAGCCAAGAATTGTAGGGAAGCTAAATGTATTCCTTTCCTTTTTTACTTCTCAAGGGGGGGGGAAAAGGAAAAAAAAAAGGACTGGCTGGAATGGGGTTTATCAAGTTATTTGCTTGCTTTTTTATGCTTATTTTTTACCTTGAATATATTAGGAACAGCAAGACTGACTTTTCCTCACAACAAAGTCCCTCTCAGATACATTTATTTTAGGCTCTCACTTTAGTTGAGGGACTATAACAAAGATGACATTTTTGCAAAGGGCTTATCTGTCATTGGAGTTATATAGCTATGTATAAAAACACAGAGCATATTTTACACAGACTTATTGAAATTCTTCCATTCAGCTTTCCATGTCTTGATTTTTGCCTTGCAGTATCACAGAATTTATTCTGTCATGATAGCTGACTTCTGTTGAATACAAATACTTCATACATGAAATGCACACAGTTCTTTCAATGCCTCGTATATGAAATACACAACTCTTCCCCTTACCTCCCTCTCCTTTTTTTTTTTTCTTTTTTTTTTTTTTAAAAAAAAGAAAGGGTTGTCAGGTTGGCAGTCCCTCTCCATCAAAAAAGACAAAGGGCACACAGGCAACTTCCCTCCTGATATTTTCCAGGTAGGGAAAAGTTTAAATCACTCAGAGACCAGCAGAGACAGCGCTATATATACCTGACAACAAGGGAATTCCCCCTGGCTATTCCTTGCCAAGTACCAGTTGATATAGAAAATTACAACAACTTGCTATTTTAAGTGAAAACGCAAATGAAGAACTATTCTCCTACTGCAAGACCCAGGAGGTCCCCAACTCCCACCAGAAACCTCCCACTTAGCCCTCAGAAGTCATTCCTTCTTGCCTCACCTCCTTTCTCATTCAAGTGATTCCCAGCCAAGGTCCCTGATCCTCTTTCCCCACATGAAATACCAATTCTGGAGGCTTTTTTACATGGCTGGGAGTAGAGGTCACAAACAAGATCAGCAGACAGCTGATGGTATGTCTACCCATACACCCATGTCCCCATGCCCAGGAGATCCTGAATTTAGAAAGTTATCAACAGTATTTGAGAGTCTCATAGTCCAGAGACTGCTCACTCACCCAGCCCCCTGCAGCGCTATTGCCCACGTGTTTTTTATATAGACATACCTGTACTACTTCAGGAAGGACAATTTGCAGATACCCCAGGCTGGCTCAACCAAGAGAGAGAGCCAAATCAGTCAGTACTATAGCTGTATCACCCAGGCCTAGGTGCAGGCAAATTTGCCCAACTCAGGAGTTTAATTTTCAGACTCAACAACTGGACTAACAGCAGTTTAGCTCTTGAGATGCAAGCCAATTCCTTCACATAGCGCTGTGCAGACACAGCTGCGGGCTCAGAGCTCACAGCCAAGTCCCACTGGGTGGTAGAGACATGAAATCACAGAAAAAAAGGGTGGTGAGAAGACCTAAGGAGGTCATCCAATCCTGTGGTCAATCAATCTGTGGTTTTTTTGGTTTTTTTTCAAACTTGGAGAGAATTGCCTCTGGCACAGCAGATAACTGAACTGGTGTTTCTCAAAACTTCCTGATAAGCACACTGATCACAGGGCCAGCCTTCCTTACACGATGCAGTCTCACCATTCACCCCTTATAATCTGATTTTGGAGGTCTGGACCTTGAAGACAGCTACAGACAGTACCAAAGGAAGAAAAAACAGACAGGCAGGCAGGCAGGCAGGCAGAAAGAAAAGAAAGAAAAAAAAAAAACTCCAGACCCTCAGATAAAGCATGTTACTAAGCACTTCTGTTGCCTTCTGACCATGAGCTACAAACAGCATTTTAATTTTTATATTAAATCAAACCTGTCATTATTTCCTCATAATTAGAAGGCTCCCAGAGTGAGGAAATGGCAATAATAGGAGGTGGACTGGAGAGTGAATCCAGTACGATGCCAGCTGTGCTTACTGACAGGCATTGTTCTGAGTATGTGACTCACAGGTAAATGTTCTCTCTTGCCACATACTCCTGTGATACTTAGCAATGACAATTATCTACTCCCCGCCCCACTTTCCATCTCTCCACCTACTCGTCTGACAAAATTACTCTGTACAATTAAGTCCTTAACCTAGGCATGGATCAGTCTGATTTTACGTAAGTCTTGTGAAGTCATTGCTTTAGAAAAGCCCTGAAAAAAAAACAGTGACCCTCTTCCCCAGTTGGATATGGCATTTCAGAAGTTTTACTGCTTAGAAAAATTCTGCTCACCTCTGACTGTAGAAAATGCTAGTTTTATTGGTTTGGAAACAAGACAAGCACGCAGATTATAAGAGGTCAATGATGCAATTACAATATTAATTGATATCCTGTGAAGAATCCCTATGTTTCCTTTAGGCTTACTTGCACAGATTATAACACAGTCTTGCTTTTTCACACTGCCTTCGTTCTGTTTATCCTTTCACAACCTCTAAGCTGATGTTAATAAATGCCCACATTTATTAATGCAGGACTTTATGTTATACAGTTAGTTACATTACCTTCCTGTCACTCCAGTGACAAAAGTGACCTACCTTGATTCATCTGAAGACTGAAGCAAGGTCAACAGAACATGATTGCAGTTTCCTAGCTCTTAAACCCTGACCTCTAAGCACTACCTCATTTTTTTTCCTTTGGAATGTTGTTGTTTAGCCCACTAACTCTGCAAACTTTTCATTTTGGAAACAAAAATTAGGATCCCACTGTCCTTCCCTTCACCTTCTGGTCTATTCCAGCGCGTAGTTTACAGATACTGCTGTATTTGTGTAGGTGGAAAATGATTGCTATGGCAACGGCAACACTAGAAGAAAGACCATCGCCAAATCTTTCAGATACTTCCTCTCAGGAAGGAATAGACAATGTCACCCATGTAGCTTGTTTTCCTTTTCTGATCAGAGTCTTGAGTTGTGTAGTACGGTCACCTGGATAAGCAATTGCCGTCCACAAGACCCACTGCCCACTCGGTCGTACCATCTAAACTCAGCAGCACACCAGCTCTCCCAGGAAGGCCCCACCATGAAGATGACTCCACATGGCAGACCCTCAGCTTTACCTAACATGCTGCCTACACCGGGTTAGATTTGTTGGTGAGACAGTGCTACAGAAAACAGCATATATACATGGCAGCTCTCCAAATCGATCAATCACACTAATTAATTTCAAGAGACCACAGATGGTAAACTCACCCCAAAATAGTTCCCCCAGAGCCTCATTTCCTGTTGCTTATGAAAAACGATGGAAAATGAAATCCTCTCCCTTTGGATTCTTCTGCCCTTTAAGGTTTCCCAGCATGAGAGGGAAATCAGTTCCTCTGCAAGAGGAAGCCCTTTTCCCTGCCAAGCGTGTGAAGCCCAAAGCAAACAGCATTTACATATTTGCATTTTACCATGTATTATTCTGCTTACAGAACAACGCAAATGGAAATGAGGATGGGGGTGCTGTGACGGTAGTGATGGGGCAAGATCATAGATTACCAATGCTCTGGAGCCAGATGTGCTGGGAATTACACAAGACAGAGAAGACTATTTCTCTCTCAGAAAGAGGCGTTATTAAATCCTTTACAAAGTGAAAAATACGCACAGTTTGCTAAGATAATGGTTCATACCATTGCAGCAGCGCCATGATAAATCTTTTGCCTTGAGCTCCCACTGGCTGAAAATAGAGCGGCTACAGCTAAATTCTGCATCCAACATAGAGATTTGCACCGACAGTAAAAAAAATAGTAGATCGGAGAGGGCGAGGCCAGATATTTAGGGCTTGCCCTCGTCCCTGCTACTTCGCTACCGATACTGGGGTCCCGCTACCCTGTCGGGCTCCGGCCGCGGGCCCCGCTCGCACGGCGCACACATTCCCACACGCTCCATAGCGGGCGGGAGCCGCTAAGCCTTTTCAACGTGGGTCCGGGATTTGAGACCGCAATAACGAGAAGTCCCCACCAATGGCAGGACTACAGCGCCCAGACTGCCCGGCCGCACCGCCCTCGGCCCCCTCCCCGCCCGCCTCAGCTGACAGCACCAAGATGGCGGCGGCGCGTCAGGGGGAGCTCGGCGCCCGGCTCAGCTGACAGCGCCAAGATGGCGGCGCTGCGGGACGGGGAGTTCGGCGCCCTGCAGAGCCTGCTGAAGGTAAGCGGGCCGCTGAGCTGCTGGAGGACGGGGCGCCCGGCCCGGCGGCGGGGGCTGCCTCTCCCGGGCCGCGGCTGAGCTCCCGCCGCTTTGCTCCCCGCCAGGCGCCGTCGAGGGACGCCGTGCGGCAGCTGTGCCATGAGTGTTTCTCCAGCCCGCCCGCCGGCCTCGGCCCGCTGGCGCAGCGCGCCTGCCCCGGCCTCGCCACCGGCCCCGAGGAAGCGGAGCAGGTAGGGCCGAGCGAGGCAGCGCCGGGCCCCGGCGGGAGGGAGAGCCGCCGGCGTGGCAGCGAGTGGGGTGCCTTCGGGAGTGGCCCCTTCCCCTGCGCGGAAACGGGGCGCGTAGGAAGAAGCGGGAGGATGGGACCTGCCCGCCTGGGTCTCACCGGGGAGGGAGGGGAGGGGAGGAGCCGCCAGGAGCGGCCCGCAGCGGTGCGGGCGGCAGCACAGGGGTTGGCCCAGGCCCTCAGGAAGGTGCGCGGCATCATGGGCCTCCGAAGGTCTGCGGCCGCTGCTGTAACAAAACGCGCTCGGTAAAAGCGATCCTCCACCGGAGGCACAGCCCGGAGGGGCCTTACAGGGAGGCAAATGGGAAGTGCATGAGGCGTGCATGCTAGAGGACAGTGAGGACCGGTTAAGGCTGTCGGGCAGTACTTGGATGTCCAAGGCCCTGGTGGTGTCGGTGGTGTCACTGCAGAAGCTGTGTCTCTGCTGGCTACTGAAGGCCCGTCCCGTGCGGTACGTAATGCTTTTCAACCCAGCAGACTCCTTTCTCCTCTTCCTTTCCTACAGCTGGTATCTGCTTTGCACAGCCTCACCAGGCATGTTGTGTACTGCAGCTTGACAAGTGCAGAAGATATCCTCTCTCTCTTTCCAGAAAACTTCCACCAAAATCTGAAACACCTTTTGACTAAGATAATCTTGGAGAATATGTGAGTGCTACCCACCTGCCATTTGCTTTTAGCTGGAAAGTTAAAGCCTATGTATCTGGTTTGATATGTGGATAGTTGGCAGCATGCAAAGTCTTGTTTCTATGAATTTTGTGTTGGGCATAATCACACAGGTTGGTATGAGCAGAGTTGAATGAAATATGTCATCTCAGTGGAATAGCAAACAGAACACAGCCATGGGCACAGAGGGTTTTCCCAAGACTTTTGGAACGGGTGTGGGCCTCATTCACATAATGAATGTGCCCCTTTTATCCTAACAGCTCACACGTGTGGAGGAAAAATGCTACAGATGACGATAAAACTTAGAGGGCTAGATTTCAGCACTACAAAATCTGATTGGGTAGTATCTAGATGCCGGTCCACTTACCACCTTGGCTTAGGTACAGAGGCACTGTATGCAGTAGGGCATACAATGAGGTGGTGGCAGAGGATAGCAGTTCTGTATGCTTGTATATCTCACTGCTTGGTAGCCCATTGCTTTGATAAAACCAGGGAGAAAGGTACGTGCCATAAATGCTGCACTTATAGAAAAACCAATAGTTGGTCACCAGTTTGCCTACCATTGCCCACCAGTGATAGCCTTTCCTTGGCGCTCAATAGCATAGGTAGTCTCTCTCCCCTGCTTACTGCTGCAGTCCTGGTGACCCTTCTGTCAGGGATAAGCCACCAAATGCGTTCCCTATCTTTTTTCTTTTTTTTTTTTTCCCAAAGCACTGCTGAAACTGTTTTTCTTTTCTCCACTTTTTCACAGCTCTGCTTGGAGGAATGAAGCCCAAGCAAGTCAGAGTAAGTAGTAGTTCACATCGTGATGCAATCAGTGTTTCCTGAGGTCGTTGGAGCTTAGAGTTTAGAATAGTGCATCACAACGTATTTTTGTAACATAGCACAGGGATATCCCCATTTGCCTTAGATGAAGCTGTATGATTGTGGCATCACAGAGCTTAGCAGAGGCCAACAAACTTGTATTCAGATCTGTGCTGCTGTGCTAAATTGTTTCCAGTCCTCAAGCAATTCCATTTAATGCTCAGTCTGTTGTTACCTTGCAGAGTGCAGTGTATAGCAAGTATTTGCAAAACTTTTGAAGGTGAAGCAATCTGACCTCCCCGTTCAGGTCATTAAGTGATGTCCATATTCAATAACTGTGCACAGTAAAGCATATGTATATATTGGGGAATACATTATCTTTGCACATCAGTCAATTCTGTGCATTCATTCTCTTCCACGCATCAGGAAGTACACTGCATATATTCATAATTGCTTTTTCCTCACTTTTCTAAACAGTGATGTAATTAAGGAATGCAAACTTTAACAATAGCATCATGGGCAATGAGTTACATCCGAGTTAGGTGTGCCATGCAGCTGCAACACTTTGGTTTCTCCCCAAGAGGTTTTCTTTACACTTAGCATTTAGGGGCTTACAAATGAGAGCTGATACATAACAGAGTACTTTGAGATCTGCATGGATCGTCTTTACCCTTTTCTTTACCTGCAGAGGAGATAATGTCCAACAGCTAAACAGTATGGCAAGACCTGGAAATACACTGTCCCTCAAAGTTTTCATGGAGTATAAATAGGGAGAGGGAAGAAATCATTGCGTAATGCTACTACAGTAAATACAGCAGTTGTTTACACTAAACAATGTTCTAGTGTTACCAAGACACATAATGTTTTTTCCTGTATCCTTAACAGTATCATGCATTAGAGGAAATGAGAGCAAGCATGACACACCAGCTAGGTCTTCACAACCCAGAAGCAAGGCTGGGTGTGTGGCTCTTAGAGCACCACCCAGGAGCTCTGCTCTGACACTCATGTCTTTGTATTCATTAGATGAATATTCAACCCTGTTGGAATGAGATTTTCTTCTAGGAAATGATGGATTATTTTAGTATTGTAGTCATGAAATACCTGACATATATTACATAGGGACCAAGGCAGTGATTTAAAGAACAGACATTCCAACTGATTGATCTGTGTTAACATAAAAATGTGGATGGTTTCCTGCCCCTCCCAAGTGACCAGCAATCAATCTTTGCAAATTAACATACAAGGCTAAACAGATGCATTTTATGTGGTTGCAAATGCTGCCAAGTGCTGGCCCTGACAGACTGTGAACTGGAATTTGTTCCAAAAGCAAGAGCAAGGCAGCCAGTTCTGCATTGGCCCCTGGAGCTCTGCTCAGGGAAGCAGGAGGAGGAGGGAGACCCTTTCCCCACATTGAAAGAGAAATTTCTGTAAGCGCTGTTAGGAAGCAACTTGAGCATCTGGAGTCAGTAGGAAGGCTTACGATTAACCCTTGGGGAGGAAACTAGGCATCTTATGATAGGCAGAATTCAGACAGGCTGCAGTTGCCTATTGACACAGCTCTTTCCGTAGCACTCAACAGAGGTTTAGTCTCTGCTTCTTCATGCCCCTCTGGTACCATTAAATAGATGTCAAATAACTGCTGACAGCCAGGTTTGATAAAGCTTCACAAAGACACTGAAGCCTACCAAGCACCACAGCTGAGATTTTAAACTGAGTTTGAGAATAAACAATCACCTCCCTACGGATCTTTTATGGGGTTGGTCCTACATTTCATTGAGGCTTCTTTGAAAATCTCTAGCTGACATAAACAGGAACAATGTTTCTTCAGGCACCCTGTAGCCATTTATTCTGACATAGTTACAGGAGTTAAGTCCCTTAGCTGCAAATGCCCTTTTCAAACCAAACAGATTTGTCTGTGTTTCCATGTCCTTAGTGTGGACTTTCTTCCAGTGAGAATTTACTGTTTTTCCCAGGAAACTGGATGCTGCACTTTCAAACATAGGAAGTATAGCTCAGCTCTTACCAGAAAATGGAGTTGAAAAAGGTGCAAGAGGTGTTCCGAGTCTTATAAATGTGACAGTACCAAAGAAGGAATGACTTCAAATGTGCCCTGTTAAACTGTACCTTAAAACTTGTTTTCTTTACATATATTTTAAACAAGCAATTTACCTTGCAGACATTTTCTAATTTCTGGATTCTGGTGGTAAATTGCGCTTTACCACTGGGCAGTCAAGGGTTCAAGCCTCATCTTCTAACACTTGCTGTTGTTATTTGGTTGGATAAGTAATTATGCTTTCCTCTGGTTTGCAGTGTGTGTGAGAAAACACTTGTAAATCTGAGATTAAAATGTCAATATTGTTTCTTTTTCTGGGTTAAAATGTATTTTTTTAATGAAAGTAGGGAAACTTTGTTTTGTTCAAACAAGGGGGAAAGATATCTGCATGCCACCCATCTAATTACCTGCCTCAGTTTCACTTGAATATATTCTTCAGATGTTCCTTGTATTTATTACTGGCAGCTGTTGAAAAACATTATGCTGCCAGGAACTGACAAACAGTACTTTCAGATAGCCTGTTGGTGCCAGAGGTTTGTTGGGAGAACCTTAATCTCAGCTTTTATGACAGTTTGCACGGTGCTTAGGGACTCTTCAGGGTTCATGGTGCAGTGAGCTCCATTAAGTACACACCATCATGAGACAATATCCCCATCTCCTCTCTGCAAGAGATAGCTGCACAAATTCCTTGGCAGGGCAGCCACGTTAGACCTGTCCTCCTTCCCTTGGAAGGCTCATGAGGTCTCCAGCCCTGAACTACTGATGTCAGTATTGCACCAGACTGTTGAAGGATTTCCGTTAGGCTACATCTAATTAGGATATCTTCAATATTTTTAACAAATTGGCAGGACATGTGAAGACTGCAGCTTACTGACACATATGCTGTACTGCAGGATGCTTTGGTTCACAGGTTGGGGAGCTTGAAATAACATGTTTTATGCTACTGGATTTTAAGAGCATTCCTGTGTGCTTTCTTACCGGTTACAGAACAGAGCGATAAGCGTGTAGGTCCCAGAGCAACTCATGATGAAACACTAGTTGAATGTTGCGGGCAGCAAGGCAGGAGATTAAGATGTGCAGAGGACATCTTACTGCTCCTCTTNGCTTGTCTTGCGTTGTGCCATCCTTGAATGTGATGATGGGAGAAGCCTGTTTGTCCTTCCAGTGTCATGAGGTGGCCTTCAGAGACTGGCTTATTGCAGAGTAAAAATGATGTGAAACCACGTAGTAGCACTAAAGTTGTACACTTCCCAGGGCCGGAAGTGGAGAAGCATGTACATGGTGGTGGTCACAGGTTCCAGGGTTGGGTGTCATCATGTGCTGCTACGCCTAACAGACCCATTTTTTTAATCCCTCAGTCTCCCTGCCTCGGCTGGTTGACATGGACTGGAGGGTGGACATGAAGACATCTTCAGAAAGCATCAGCAGAATGGCAGTCCCTACTTGCCTGCTTCAGTTAAAGGTAATGTCAGTGGCTGTAAAGGATACAGGATCAAAATAATGAAGTCCAACACCTGACTTACCAGTGGTAGGGCAAAACAGTTCAGATGATAGGCATCTGGTGCTTGCCTGTTGCCTGGTGGGCAATTAACAGACTTTTCTCAGAGATTATCTTTGAAATACCACAGAGCCTGGGAATGATGTCACTGATGAAAGCCCTCTTTTTCTTCCAAGGGAGAGTTTTCTTTGCATGAGGATGCGAGGAGGCACCATATTTTTTCCTGGTCACCATTGTTCTCTACAGAAAGAAAGAAGATAAATTATGAAGTCATCACCCTTTAATTCTGAGCCACTCATCAGCATGTTTAGCTGACTGCATTAGTTGGGAAATGACTTTTGGTTACTAACAACTTCCTTCACTGGCCACATCTATCATTTGGGAACTATAGCTGAACTTACTGCTTATATTCTACAGAGTTCTGGATCCCCCCAACCATTAAAAATAGGATGGGTGGGTTTCAGAGGAGGAGGAAAACAATCTAATTTCTGTTTGTGGGATGGAGTTAAGTATCCTATGTGGTATCTGCTAAGATGCTTTTGATATGGATGTGGTTTCCTGCCACGAGTGTCTTCAGAATTTCCCCATACTCATGGCAGTAAATGCTTACTTGCACTCTTGTCAATGGGAGTGCACTTCACTAGTGAGGCACACAGCTTAGGAAATGTGCCATGGTCCTTCAGGATGAGCTGGATGCCAAATTTAACACATTTTTCTTTATCTGTTAAACACTGGCTTTCGTAGTGGCACTGGAAAAATGTGAATGAATTTTTCATATAGCTAACATCTGCGTTCCTATTTTCAGATTCAGGAACATGTTGCCTTATGTGGAGATAGTCCTGTTGTTTCTGCACTGACTGTGGAACTGAGCAAAGAAACCCTGGACACTATGTTAGAAGGTCTAGGAAGGATCCGGGACCAACTTTCTGCTGTTGCAAACAAATGAATACTCAAGGGCATGGATTCCAGCAGCGAGGAGGGGAAGTACTCTTTACCTACAGCTCTCATGAGCTGCAGCCTAACGTAACATATNAATAGCTGCAGTCAGTGAAGTAAGTGCTATCTCTCTGCCCTGAAATTAGGACCTAAAAGGCTCAAGCTGGTTATTGGGCTGCCTTCCAGCATTAGCAGACAAGGAGGGTGCTTCTCTCTGGAATGGGCATGTACTGAGGTGCATGCTGGATGTAGCACTCTCCCTCTCAATGAAGCACAGCCATGCTGTGGATTGTTATTACAGGATAATGCTTTGAAATGGGGCAATTATGCTACAACACATGATCAGCTTCAG
>VYZW01004278.1:0-10693 GCA_013401315.1 Balaeniceps rex
TTAACAGATATAAATTCCTTAATATGCTCTGGTTAATCTATTCTTATCTCAACATTTCGAGCCCCGCGTTGGGCGCCAGAAGGGACTGTCGTGGTTTAACCCCAGCCAGCAACTAAGCACCACACAGCCACTCGCTCAGTCCCCCTGCCCTGGTGGGATGGGGGAGAGAATCGGAAGGGTAAAAGTGAGAAGACTCATGGGGTGCGATAAGAACAGCTTAATAATTGAAATAAAATAATAATAATAATAGTATTAATAATAATAATAATAATAATAATAATACACAAAGCAAGTGATGCACAATGCAATTGCTCACCACCTGCTGACCGATGCCCAGCCAGTCCCCAAGCAGTGGTCACTGCCTCTGCCCCCCAGTTTATATACTGAGCATGATGTCATATGGTGTGGAATAGCCCTTTGGTCAGTTTGGGTCAGCTGTCCTGGCTGTGCCCCCTCCCAGCTTCTTGTGCACCTGGCAGAGCATGGGAAGCTGAAAAGTCCTTGACTTAGTGTAAACACTACCTAGCAACAACTAAAACATCAGTGTGTTATCAGCATTCTTCTCATACTAAATCCAAAACACAGCACTATGCCAGCTACTAGGAAGAAAATTAACTGTCTCCCAGCTGAAACCAGGACACCTACTAGGCTCATTATCACTTATATTCTTCTGAGGATAAACTAAGACTGTGACATTTCATTCTTACCCAGTACCTTTTAATAGGTCAGCCACAGTAATGCCATTGGTAATGCTGCTAGATGTTTTAACACTGAATACAAATTTATGTGAAAACTATTATCTTTACTAATGTGGCTTGTGGGACAGATGTTACAACTTAAGGATGTGCTATCCTCACGACACCATTGGGACCACATGCAGGAAGGATTGGTCAGGCGCCATTCTTTTGTGGAGTTTTTACACATATGCTTAAAAGACACCTATACATTACTGTTTATCACTCACAGGATAGAAATAAATATTTGAAGTGAAATATAATATATAATAGCAATAGAGCTAATCTTCCTTTTATTGTGAAGGCTAATAGTCCCTCCTAAGTCAAGGAAGATCCAGGCACATTTTCTAGAACTGTTCTAACCACTCCGAGGCTGGGTGGAACAAGAAGCAGACATGATCTGCACCCTTGAACAGGGAACATCTTGATGTGCAGTAATAGAAGGCAATAGGGAGTGATGGATCAATCTGTAACCTTCTAGGGTTTAATGATATGACAGAACAGCTATGCATGTGCCATGGCACAGTAAACCAAACCAATAACATCTACCAGGGTACACAGTGGCAGCTGTGCCCCTAATCTCTTGACTGGCAGAAAGCGGAACTTCTTTTGACGGTTACAGTCAAACACTCCTAAGGATTGTCTGCCTCCAGCCACAGCTATCAGCACTGAGCATTAACATGTAGAATTATGCAACATGCAACATGCAACAAATATGTCCCTATCAACAGCCTTCACACAATCTCAAGTTGTTATATGTTAAAAACTGTGCACTGTGAATAGGAAGTGGGAAGAAAAGGTGACTTATAGAACTGTGGTTTAACTAGATGAAGGTCATAAAATCCTCTTCTTTTTAAAATTATTCTAAGTTTTTACCCAGTGCCATTGAGTACTGAAAAAAGCATTGGAACAGGCTGCTTATGTAGTCTCCATCCTTGGATTTTCAATACCTAGCTGGACAAAGTCTTGAGCAACTCCAATTTAATGTTGACCTTGCTCTAAGAAGCTCAGCCTGGGTGATCTCGTGAGTTCCCCTCCAACCTAAAAGGTTCAGTGATTCTATGATCTTTGGGGTCATACAGGCTGCCTGTAACCCTAACCTTTACACTTGGCACCAATGATAGATGAAAATAATCCATTCTTGTCCATGTGTCTTCCAACTGGGTCAGACAAGGGAGTAATGGGAGGCTGAGGAGATAGCTTTTTGCTGGAGGATTGAAGTACAGGCAGAGCTGTTGTCTGCTGAAGTCCTGCAATGAAAGTTTTACCTTTGAATCTAAATTAATTGATTCCAGAATTATTTCAGGTTCAGAGTAATGAATCTGACCTAGAGTCTTAGAGCGCTGTTTCATGAATATAATTGCTTCCATTTTCTCCTAAACCATGCATGGAAGAGACAAAATATACCATAACTAGCTTCTCTCTTTTCTCTGAAGACTCCAACATACTTATTTGAAAACAATTAGATTCAGAGACTTTGATGTCACTGGCACAGTGGCAAAATGTACAGATTACTATTTCCTTACTTTTGTTTGACTGCTGTAGCTGTAATTCTTTAATTTCATTTATATCTTATTCCACTGATGTGTCTTAGAACAAACTGTTAGTGTACTTACATGCTCTGGGTGACGAAGCTCCATTGTGAAACAGTCAGTTTGCTAGTCTATGTTTAGCATTGCTGTGGTTATTTATTATTTATTCCCATCTCATCACTCTATTACAGGCAACGAATGTACAAAATTGCAGAGGCTGATGTGTTCCTTGACTGTCCCCAAAGAAAACCCAGTCAAATAGATATCCAGCTAAATGATGAAAAATTAAAATAAATACGCAACAAGCATCCATAGTAAGCATTACATCAATCTTCATTCCTGTATTCAGAGAGAGAAGGCGTTCCCTGATGAAAAAGCTTCTCAGTATCTAGCTTTGTCACTGTTGACAAGTTATGGGGGAATGAGGATGTTTCAATTAAAATGTGCAGAGGAAACCATATGGCCTGGAGAGGCATACTCTTTGCTGCGTTAAAAACCAGCTGGGTGGCCAGGCCCAAAGGGTGGTGGTGAATGGAGTTAAATCCAGTTGGAGGCCAGTCACGACTGGTGTTCCCCAGGGCTCAGTGTTGGGGCCAGTTCTGTTTAACATCTTTATCAATGACCTGGACAAGGGGATCGAGTGCACCCTCAACAAGTTTGCAGATGACACTAAGCTGGGTGGAAGTGTTGATCTGCTTGAGGGTAGGAAAGCTCTGGAAAGGGACCTGGACAGGCTGGACCAATGGGCTGTGACCAATTGTATGAGGTTCAACAAGGCCAAGTGCTGGGTTCTGCACTTGGGCCACAACAACCCCATGCAACACTACAGGCTTGGGGATGAGTGGCTGGAAATCTGCTTGGCAGAGAGAGATCTGGGGGTGTTGGTTGACAGCCGACTGAATATGAGCCAGCAGTGTGCCCAGGTGGCCAGGAAGGCCAACGGCATCCTGGCTCATAGCAGAAATAGTGTGACCAGCAGGACCAGGGAAGTCATCCTTCCCCTGGACTCGGCACTGGTGAGGCCGCACCTCGACTACTGTGTTCAGGTTTGGGCCCCTCTCTACAAGAAGGATATTGAGGTGCTGGAGCGTGTCCAGAGAAGGGCAACGAAGCTGGTGAAGGGTCTGGAGCACAAGTCTTATGAGGAGCAGCTGAGGGATCTGGGGTTGTTTAGCCTGGAGAAGAGGAGGCTGAGGGGAGACCTTATTGCCCTCTACAACTACCTGAAAGGAGGTTGTAGCAAGGTGGGTGTTGGTCTCTTCTCCCAAGTAACAAGTGATAGGACGAGAGGCAATGGCCTCAAGCTGCACCAGGGGAGGTTTAGATTAGATATTAGGAAAAACTTCTTCACGGAGAGGGTTGTCAAGTATTGGAACAGGCTGCCCAGGGAAGAGGTCGAGTCCCCATCCCTGGAGGTATTTAAAAGACGGGTAGACAAGGCACTTAGGGACATGGTTTAGTAGTGGACAGGTATGGTTGGACTCGATGATCTTAAAGGTCTTTTCCAATGAAATGATTCTATGATTCTAACTATGATCTAAACATTTCACTTTTCCTACCTCAAAAGGAAAACCAGAAAACTCAAATTACAAGCCTGCTTTCCCATGGACAGGAAATGAAGTATATGCACTTCCTTCATCTACGGAATTATTCCCCACTCCTCTTTTTTTTCCTCCTTTGAAGAAAAGGACTCCTGTCTTCTTTTCTTCTCTCTCATTCTTTGCATACTTCACTTTCCCAGGTCTATTATACATTTCCTAACTTGGTTCTTGTTTATCTAGGTGACTTATATGAACTTTCTTTAATAAGGTTAATTTTTTTCATGTCTTAATATTTAATATATTAGCTTCACAATGACTCTGTGAAGTGAGAAATTACTGTAACTCCTTTTTATTAATAGGAAACTTGGGCACAGATCCCACAAAATAACAAAGGTGCCTCAAGTGAGAGTTGGATATATAAGTCAAAGACGGGATATCAACATCCCTCCTTCCCGAGAAGACCTTAGTCATGAAGTAACAGTCTATTCCACAGGGATCTGAGTGAAAAAGGAGGTACAGTCCACACATCCTCTGGAAGATGTGCAGCTGTTTAGCAAATAATGTCACTGGATCATGAAAAGTACAACTGAGTCCTCTATGCTTAAGCACGTAATGCTTAAAGCTTGTTGTGTATGGAGCTCAGGCACCTAACTTCAGTGTAGATTCTCTTATGAGATGGGACAGCTCCATTAGATGTGGCATTTTTAATACATGGGACCCTGGTTTCCCTCCCTTTGCAGAATCCTGTGGCTCCCTTCTCCCATCTCCTTTCAGCTTCCTCTGGTTCCTGCTGCCCATCAATAATGTGATGGCACTAGCTTGTTCTTTGTCCATCTTCTAGGCCAATGTCTGGAGCCCCAAGCAACTCTGTTAGAATACAAATAAATAGTAATAGAATATACTAGCTGTATCTGTTCTTGTCCTCAAGGCTTTGTCCCCTGACCCTTCAGTCTCTTACTATGTGAATTCAAAGAAAAGCATATTTTTCCTCTAACAACAACAAAAAAATATCTATGGAACAAGTGACATTAGTATATTCATAATGAAGTCTTTATTTAACTTCGACACAAACCCCAAATTTTTATGGCCTAGAATGTCAGAAGCTTTTTTAAAAGATTGCATGCTGTTGCTTAAAGACTTAGAAGGTTCTTTCTGCAAATACACTATACCATTCACAGTGCAGAGGACATGAATGACAATCCACTGCTTTCCAGATTGGATAACAGTTGTTTTTATCTTGTGATAGAATTTGTAACCATAATGTATGACATCAAGCCAAACTTTGCACATAATAAAGCCACAGTTAAATCTAAGCAAGCAAAACCATCAAAACATCTCTGGCACCACCTACAGAAATTATTCAGTATTAGCTTTAAAGGTTTTCTGTTAAAAAAAAAAGGAATAAAGACAGAAAAATTAAGAGGAATAAAAAATATATACATAAATAAATAAACAAACAAACAAAGAACTTGACGAACTAGAATTATATGGATGCTCAGCCCCCTACCAATGAAGTGCTGTTTATTAGTAGCTGCTGTGGTTTCCATGCAACACACTAAAACTCCAAAGTGTGCTTACTTGCTTGTGAATGGTCTATAGGAAATGATTAAGTGACAAGATACAATCTGTAATGTGTGGAAATCTGTCTTTACTATGGAGAACTTGCTTTCTAGTACTGGAAGACTATGTATATAGATTAATCACATTTTCACAGCTGGATTTTTGAATAGAGCTTCATTAAACTGGTATAAATATACACCATATTGTTGTGTGGTTGTTTTTTTTCCTCATCAGCATCAAGATCACTTTGGTACGGAAGAACGCTGTTTCATTATATCCACTCCAGCTGTGCTCTTCTTCCAAAGTCCTAGCATTTGCCAAATGTAAAACTTAGCACTTGCTCACAACAGTAAGTTGGTAAAGTTGATTGAATGGAACATAATATGGAGAACAGACTAGGTAAGGGATAAAAAGAACTTTAAAATGGAGAGAAAATTTTGGTTACAAATATTCTTTGTTTCTTCACTAATCACTAAGGGTGTTGTGGTTATTACCATAAACAAAACAGACACTACTGAGCCCCATATCAATGAAAGTAAAAAAATATATATGTTTTGACCCAAATGACAGATAGCAGTAGAAAATCCCATATAACATCATTATGGTAGTATAAAAAAGTACAGAAACAGCATGCTGTATAGTTGATATCGTGCTCAGACCTTTATAAAGAAAGTATTTCACAGTAATCTGAATTTCACAGTGATCTGAAAAGCTCAGGAAGGGCTTGCACTTAACTATAGACTTAAATCTCGGTGAAAAAAAAAAATCATGATCTCAGTGATGTTAAAGGCAAAATATCTCTTTAATTTCATCAGGGTCAGATTTCATTTGTGGTTTCCTTAGAGGTAAAGCAGGTATTTGTATGTCTTCCAGACACAGGCCTGTGGCACAGCTGTGAAAGCAGGAGGCAGCATAGACCCATCGGGGTCTGCAGTCCCAAAGGACCCAGTCGCTGGGCTGGATGCCCAGGAGGCAGCCAGGGCAATGGTGGCAGATGGCTGGCTGGTGGGTCTGTTTCACCATTAGAACTGTTTGTGCTTAGCCATACCAAGTACACAGCATCTTTGTGTCAGGTTGTGCTCCTCGCTGGGCACTTAAAGAAAAGAAGCAAGGTGTGAATATGTTTATGGAGTAGCTTAGCCAAAATCTTTGTTTTTCATGATGTTTTATAATTTGCCAGCTGACACTTTTGTCCCGGAAGTTACTGTGTAGTCTCCAGGTAGGCATAAGATTCAACAAAATTGCTGCATATAGGCATATTCGCATTCTTCACAATATTTTATGGGTATATAAAATGTCTATAAACATTCTTTATTGATACTCTTTATTGAAAGTAGCTCCCTGATGAAATAATTTCAGCTGATTGCACTGATGTAGCTCAGAGGGAAATTAGACTTGAGATTGATTTTACATCATTGCATTTCCTGAAAGATTTTTCTTTTTTTACCTAAAACAAATTATATATAACCATTACATTTTGAAGTGAATGAGTAATTATTAAACTGGAGATTGTTATGATCCCATTAAAATAAGTTTATTCCTGTGCTAAGAGCAATGATTCACTGTTCACAAGTGAGCTTAGACCACTGATGTTAAATGCTAATCCTTCAGCCAAACCAGAGCTAGAATGATTTTCTTCTTGAGCTGCAATATAAACTTTCAGTAAACAAACCATTTAACCAGTGTAGGAGTCCCACAAATATCATTTATTAGTGAGCCCAGGTCCCATATTGTCACAGAGGGCATTGGAGAGTATATAATCCCACCTAGAGTTTGAGGAAGTAGGAAGAGCTTTAGCTGATGAATTGCACAGTGCTATCCAGGTAGCAACCAGTTTCCAGCTGATGGAAACAAACGTGGAAAAGGAAGGGGATGACAACCTCATTCATGCAGGGGGTTCTTCCAGGTGCAGCATGTAATATATTTACCAAAAGCAACATGTTTTTATTTGGGAATGAACAGTTGAGTAGCCATGACATTATCTGCTGCTGTTCCAAAAAAAAAAAAAAATCTGTGAAATTACTGTAACTGAAAAAAGATTATGGAAAAACCAATCTCTCATCTATTTTCAATTCATTTGCTTTGTACATTTGATAGCACTTTTGGTATTGTCATTTTCACTTCTCTAAATCAGTAAGTTTTCTCTTTTCTTGGGGAAAAGAAATTTATGTCTATCAGGCTTTGGTTACTTTTATTTCATTTATTTTAACCTATCATATTTCACACTTATGGCATCTCCACTACCACATTACAGTTGAGAACAGGGAGGAAGAGCTGTATCTATTGTCTTTGATATACGGAGTACAAGATATGTATCCTATTTTATTTACCTAATCTACTCTATTTTATTATTTCCATGGCAACTATTGCAACTTATTCTGGATTTATCCAGTGTACGTAAGGTCAAAATCAGAAATTGCTGGTGTAACAGCAATTTCTTTCATAACAAGAAGTTTCTGTAGAGAATAAGTCAGTTTTGCATGCTCTGGGTGGGTTTCATCCAATTACTTTGAGATGCCAATTAATACGGGCCACATAGCAGGTTTTGTTATTGGAACAGTTTATTAATGCTTTCCCTTGAGTGAGAAAATGATTTTAAATTAATCACTTAGCAGATAAGAGGTCTGTCAGTTACAACTCTAATTCCAGCCTCCCATGGACTAGGTGTTTTTTGGAATGCTATGGAAAATGATTTTCATATAACTGTTTTCCTCTGAATTCATGGAATTGTAAATGTCACTGGTGAGATGGAAGTGTTCTTATACTGTTGACTGTGTAGTTTTTTGGCAGACTTCTTAGCAACCCTGCATACTCTCAGTGACAGAGTGTTGATTTTTAGTCTTCCTATGAGATCGGGTAGGGATGGAGAGAATTGTTTTCTTTTTCTCTTTTCTATTGTTTGGAAGCATGTGTTTCCAACACTGCTGAATGTCATATTGGCAGTGAAGATTATGCTTTTGCTTTAGGAAGCAGATGCACTTCAGAAACTTTTTTGTAATTTATATAGTGAGGTTACATTATGTTTTCTTCTTTTTTTTTTTTTTTTTTTTTTTTTTTTNTCAGTCCTTATAGTGTAGTATGGCCCTCTATCAAAAAACCACAATCGTATCACAAATGTAACTGATGGCTTAAAGAATAAGCAATGAGAAATTTGTAAGATGCCACAGTCTGTGACTATGATGACTCATGCCCCAGCAAAGAAGCTGAATGATTTTGGTAATAATATCCAAGTGGTGCATTCCACTAACCTCATGCCACTGACTCACTGCTTGATTAGATACAGCATGCAACAGCTCCACTGAACAGAGAGAGGCAGCCTTCAAGGCTGGATTGCAAGGCTCTTCTTATCACAGACCTTCAGAAATCTCTAGAAGGTAGCCGGTCCGTTCTTGAAGTTCCCACTGTCATTTACACCTCATTTTTCACTGCATCAATATTTGCTAGATCTTCCAAAATAAGTGTACAATAGGTAGATGTGTTAATATCACTCTTAGACAAACAAGTTTAAGCTAGTCCTTGTTGTAGTTAGCATTAGAAAGAGTTATGGTTTTCAGAAGTTACTTGTGGGTTAGGCACTTCTCTGAACCTTAAATCCACACATATGCATGTATGTAATCGAATATAAATATATTACCATATATTTCTGATTTAGAAAAGACTGGAAGTATGATAAATCCAAATCTTGAAGCTGAAAATTAATAAAATTTCAAACTCAGAGTGTTAAAGGAATATTTTCATCCTTTTTTATTCTGAAGTGTGAAAAATTATATTGCTTTGTGTAAAGTAGACAGTATATGTTTACTTACACAGTCTCACATAGCACATTTCTAATAAAAATAGAGTAACCAGAGTTCTCACAGCCTCCTTGGAGTGAAATGGCATATTGACCCAAATCAACAGACCCTGGAAACAAACGGATTTTATCTCAGAAATTAAAATACTGAAATGTCTTCTATAATGACAAAAAGATTTAACAGGTTCTAATATGCCGTCTGGTAGAACTTGCCATAATAGTATCACTTTCTAGGAAGGTAAAATTTTAGGCAATTTTTTTTGCTAAGCCTAATCTAAACTATATTGCAATTTAAGCCTGTTCTAACTCCAAAGGGGAGAACAGCTTCTTGATTTCCTCTCTTCAGCAGCCTTTCATAGATCTGAAGGGTGTTTTCATGTCTTGCCTCAGACTTCTCTTTCTTCCACTCAGTAACTCCTCCATATCTTTCACGAGGAGCAGAGCTCCAAACTTGCACAACACTGCAGCTGAGGAAACAGATTTGAAGAGGGAAGAAACATTATTTTATATGTCATGCAGGCTATGACTCTCTTTATATGCTACAGGCTGTTCACCTGCAGCTCTAGAGGATGATATCGCTGGGCTTACATTCATTGTATTGGCCATTATAATTTCTGAATATTTCCTTTATAAAAATGCTAACTTGCCAGTTCTTCATTCTGTATTACTGAAATAGATGGTCCAAGTGAATTTTCCGGGGTTTTTTTTGTTACGTATCACAGTGGTTTAAAACTATTTTTCCAGTTTGTCAAGATCATTTTGAATTCTAGTACTGTCTTTCAAGATATGTTCACTCCCTCCTTTATTGAACACCATTGTCTGCTGTTTTCTCATAATTTTCAACTGTTCCAATTCTTTGATTTACTAATTCTGTTTCTTACAATTGCAAAATGAATATGACAAAAGGATCCTGCTTCTGCTGATGCCTAAGCAGTTCAGTAAGTCTGAACTACAAAGTCAGAAGTATTCACAAAAAAACACTCATAAAATACATATCATTGATAGGATTAATCAACCCAGAATACAGTCCTGGACACAGAATGCAACACAATTCTTCTGTGGGTAATATAAGGAGTATCAAAATAGTCTATATGATTGCATGAATAACTGATTTTTAATATTGGTTATTTCAAATATTTTTTTTCCTTACAAGAAAAGATAAACAAACTTTTTTTTGCAGTCAAATAAAATGCCTGCTGCAACTGATTCAGAACATTTAATTTGAGAGTTTTGTTTGTTTATTATTCTTGGAGTTTGTTTGGTTTTCCTATCATTCAAAAATGAACAGTAAGAAAACATATAATTGAAATGCTTGTTTTAATTAATACTTTTTTTTTCAGTTTTCTTTTTCATTACTTTATGAAACTATTGAAGACCTACTGCAGGACTTCAAAAAAGAAATCTTACAATGAGAGGGTTAAACAATGAAATAAGTTCCCTAAAGATATTGTGAAATCTCTAACCTTAGAGATTTTCAAAACTCAACTAGACAAGCTGTCGTGGTTTAGCCCCAATCGGCAACTAAGCACCACG
>VYZW01004280.1:21902-56062 GCA_013401315.1 Balaeniceps rex
AGCATTGGAACAGGCTGCCCAGGGAAGTGGTTGAGTCCCCATCCCTGGAGGTTTTTAAAAGACATGTAGATGTGGTGCTTAGGGACATGGTTTAGTGGTGGACTTGGCAGTGCTAGGTTAATGGTCGGACTTGATGATCTTAAAGGTCTTTTCCAACCTAAACGATTCTATGATTTTTTTACTCCTAGAATCATAAGCATCTGAAGTTATGATTATTAGTCTGTGGGGCAGCGGAATTATTTCAAATTCCTTCAGCAGAAGATTTTTGCAAATATTTAATCCTAATGATGTAAAGCAGGAAATTTGGAGACCTTACATAACCCAGCTCTGAAGTAGAATAAACACTTAAAAAATAATTCAGATCCCTGATGCTTCTGAAAGGTCCTGGCACAAGAAGATAGGCTATTGCACTTAATCCTTAAAAAGATGCATCCCCAAGGTCTACAGTTCAGGTTCCCCTACAATGGATACCCCCAGCATCACTACCAACCATTCAGATGAAAGCGACATTAGTTTTTCATATTCACTCAATTCTTTTATATTCTGCTGCAGATTTAGACATTGTGGCTCAGCAAATAGAATTTTCACAGTCATTAAACAGTTTAAATATAATTGGTTGAAAACATAGTTTTCAAGGAAAAAAAAAGTGGTAAGGGCACAAGGACGCTGTTAATGAGAGACCTCAAAACCTGAAAATATGCGAGGAGTTTCTGGAAATCTGTGGTTAGCCTATATTAAAACACCATTCAGTTCCCTCACTACACTTCCTAACAGCGGGATAGGTCCACCCAATGCTCATGTGCCAAGTTAATGCTTTGGGAGCAAAACTTGCTGAACAAGAGATGCGGCACATCTGCCTCTAGACAGTTCTTGACACAGAGGCATTAAAACTGCAATTTTGCCACTGAACCAGTTATCACTGATTCTCAGCATGTCACTTAATATCTCTCTTTTTAAATTCCCTCTCTGGCAGATTGGTTTTGATTACTGAACTTTCAAAACCAAACAAGCAAGTAATACAGCAGTCTGTAACACTGATATATATAAAATAATTAAACAAGTAAGCCATATAAAAATTGTCTAGGAGTTCCCAAGAGAGGTTGGTTGGCTGAAAATAAGGGTAATTTTGCCAGTGTCTAGAAAGAGACATGCACAGAGTCCCTGACTTCCCATGCAGAGACCTCAGAAATCCTCAGCAGGGTTTTGTACCCCAAGAAGTTGGTTTGAACCCAGGAAATTCCCTGGTGGAAAATTTCTGGCCAGCAATCCACAATAACCTGACACACCATCATTATTTCCCCGTTTCTGATGTTCTTAGCGCTCCTGTAAGTTCATACTGATGAAGAACAACTGTAACCTGAGAAGAGCTCCAGCACGAACAGCAAGGACCCATGGCACATTCCCCAGAAACGTGTTATCACTGAAGACACAGCAGCCCAGCAGTACAAGGCACCAGTGAGATAAGCGCTGGATTCTCTCTCTCGGATCACCGCCTCATCACAAACTGAATCCACTCGCACGGACAAAGGAGAATCAGAGCATCCCACCCAGAATCTACACGCAACGCAGGAAAGAGGCGCCGCTCCTCTGCAAGGATGACAGCTGAGATTAAGGGTCTTTTACATCTGTTTTTCCTATCGTGCACAACAGGAGCTCTGTTCGAAGAGCTGTGCAAAAGCATCCATGCGCCGTGCCTGGACTGCTGCCATACTTGACCCTGCAAATCACTGATGATAAAACAGCAGAGTACAACATTGCTAAGATTACAGACTTGCCCAGGTTCCCCACCAGATCAACGCACAATCACCACTTCACAGGCTTTCTCATGAAGGAAGCTGCGATACCAGCTCACACCAGCAATGCGAAACTGCACCTTCCAGCATGCTCTCCCTGGTAACTACAGCCATCCACGTCTACACCTAGCCGAAGCAGTAGACGGGGAAGGGCTGGAGAGGAGTTATCTAGGAGCCTGACGGAAGCAGTGGCTTATTCCTCCTGGAGCCTGTGAGGCCAGAGGCAACAGCACAGTAAGCACTGCATTACCCAAGGGCCTTCAAACCAGTACTTGCAGCCCAAAAGCTGCTGGGTGGCCAGTACCTGGTGCCAGCTCGCTCTTTTCGATTCACGTTTTGTGGAGGGACATGAAAAAACTTCAAAAGCGTTCACCGACCAACCGCTGGCAATTGCCACAGAAACGGTGTGGCCATAAATGAGGAATGATGCAAATGCCAAAGCCTCTCAGCCTTCAAATTAGACATATATTTAGAAATTCTGTGTTAAACCATAACATTAAAAAAAAACCCTGAACACTGTGGGTCTCCTAGCAGCAAGACCTGGCTTTGTTGGTTGGGGCCAGCAGGGATTTGATCCCGAGGAGCAACACTCTTGCTGGTTGCTGCCTCTGGAAGGATTACACATTTGTCAGAGAGCCGGAGAGCCTCTGCGACTCTGCGTCTCTGTGGGAACCCCTAAGGGGAAAATTAGGGTCTCCTCAGAACTGACAGGAAAATTTAAGACTTCCTCGAAGAAGAAAAGAAGCAAGGCAGAAGAAATCCGAGGGAAGAAGTGGAACTATTTGTAACAATCATGATAATTGCAGTTTTGTAAGTTAGGCTGGCTAGGTGCCCAGAATGGGTAAACAACCCCAAACCAGTTTAACTGACAAGCATATTACAGTTTGCACAGCCCTGGAGCAAAGCAAAATGACCTCCAACTTGTCAAAAATCTCAGCTACAGATTTTTCCCCCATCCCTACTTTTTTATTTGTGTAAATTAATAAACCTATGCTCTAAGATAGTGGTAAAGTTTGATATTTCTGACAGTAACCATGAGGTTTAGACACATAGCTGTCACTAAAAGCAAATGGGAAATAAATCTTGCTTAGATCTAAATTTTAAAAATCCCTTATTTAAAATATATTTATGATACATAAACAGCTGATTGTATGCATACAACGCATGCCGTGCAGTCTTCACATGTATATTCTGCATGGACAACTTACCCAATGTTTACAAGGTTTTTCCCATTGTAAGAGTTTTAACCACTTTTTTTTTTTTTTGGTAGCTTTTCTTCTTTTTTTTAAAATATGTTTTACTAACAAGTCACCCAATTACCTTTGTATCAAGACAACTTTAAACTCGATTTTATCCCCCTGTCACACTGACCTAACGTTGTTCCAGCAGAATTTCTGAATTCAACACTTGTGAAGATCAGAAGTGTTCGTAAAACTACCAAACAGGGCATGCTGGCACAGCTTTGGGAGCTTCACTTTAAAGATTCTTGGTCCGAGATTATATATGATGGGAAAACTTTCACAAGCAATTCTAGGAACTCTGGAGGTAGATATCAGGCATCCTCCTTGATGTCCTCTGTCATAAACAAAAGAATTAATTTTTTTTTTTTAAAACAGAAGATGGAACAGTGCAATGACTTTGCACTGTTACTTGATCTGCACAGGCTTTTCCTGCCTAGAAAGAGTTAATCTGAATAGTAATTTTCTTTCTTTAGCAGGAACTTTGCATCCCCTGATCAAACTGTATGGAAATACAAAATTATAAGAAATGGTGTCCCTCAGGTTTACTGAGGGAAGGGGCAGGAGCCACATGAAACAGGAGCCCCCGATGGGCTGTGCACTGTATCCTTCCCTGTCTTTCGGATCAGTACTGTATCCAGCCACATATTTAACACCCTTCATCCCTCTCTGCTGTGTTGCCTTTATCCAACAGCAACCTTGAAGCAGAACTTTACCGATGTTCAGAACAGCTTTTGACAAGGACATATAAAACCATTCACCATCTGAAGAGGGAAGCGATACCTGTAAAAGGAACACAGGGGTGCTGGAGGAAGCCTGGCACCCTTCTAGCTTGACCTACCCGGAGCTGCTACTATACAGCGTTAAAGATCATAAGGCATTTCGGCTCCTAATCTCCCATTCACGCATACATGAAGTAGGCCATGAGCATTGTTGGCTACAATCTGCCCAAAATTATATTTACTACCTGATTTTAATAAGTTTATCTTTCTTAATGATCATTTTGTATCAGGAGAGAATAAGCAGTCCCGTGGGATCCAGCTTGTTTCTCTTCAGGCCTTTTTAATTTGCTAGTTCCTCAGCTCCCAGAATCATATAAATCACAATTTTCTCTCATCTGTATCTTTTCTAATAAAAAGAAAGCCCATTTCTCTCCTAGCGCTATGTCAGTATTCCTCTTTGAAGTCCCACAGAGCTGCATCTGATTCATACCAGAGTACAGAAATGACTGGAGCCCAGCGATCCTTTGGTCGCCTTCATTCAAACCCTTTAGTCTCTTTTGCTGTTATCCATCTTTCCCACAAATCCAGCCTGATGCCTACTAACACAATGCACAGCACACTGGCTCGAGACTCGCTGTTTATGCTACTCTTGACACTTCTTTTTTCCCTGCCCCCTACCATCTCAGTGCTTTATTTATTCTTCTGACTTGTGCCAAACACTGAAGTCACAGTCTGAGTTTTCAGTTTATTCACATCCCTCGCTCTTTTCCTTATTCTATAGCTGCCTCCTCCCTTTCCTCATAAACATTATCAGGTTTGAACAACTCAGTCTTTTTCATACCTGCCACATATTTACATAATGGACAACTGTAGTTTATTTTCCTTCCCCCCCCCTCACTAAAACCTGGCAGCTCACTGTGCTCGGTCCTTGTGCATTTGCACATCATCTGGGATAATCTGGACCTCACAGTGACACGAGGGTTAAGAAATATGAAGCTTATTTTGGCTCTGTTGTGATTCCGACTCCTAGCAGCCAACTTGCCTCTTTCAAAATGTCATTTTTCAACAAAACCCACAGGCTTTAAGACTTTAATTCATCCCAAAACTACATGCAGATGAACAGGCCCCAGCCAGCTCTCACTTGCCATGAAGCCAACATGCTAATAGAGCTCCATCTTTGCTTTCAAAAACCTCATGACAGGCTAATTAATTTAACAGTCCAGACTTCTCTCTGGCTGGCTTCAATTCCCTTCCCAGGAAGCTTCCCCTAGCTCTTTACAATATCTTGACACTGGTTTTCACTATCTCAAACCGTTACTGTTCTTGACAGTCTGTCTCAGGATTTTCCATGTACCAACCTTTTCCATCACCAAGGCAAGCCAGATGCTATTGGGAGAGAAGAAGAAAAAAAAAAAAAAAAAAAAAAAAAAAAGGAGTGACAGATCCCTTTGGTAATTCCCCAATACCTCCAAAGCCTGGTAAATATGACATTATTCTGCTGGCAATAACACCCTCAGAACAGCTACAGGGACACAATTCAACAGGCTACATGTCTAACCACAGCACCATGGGGCAAGGACAAACTTTGTGAATCTTGTTTAAGAACAACCAATCAAGTCTGAAAGCATTGGCTTGGGTGAAACACTCTGCAGTGCATTTCTCTCTTCTCTAGTCTCCTTTTCCTAGTAGCAGCAAAATCTTTTGTGCAACTTCAAAAAAAAAAAATACGGAGAAAAGTGGTAAAGATTGGAAGCACTGGAAGGCAGAGACAGTCTGTTTTTACACATTAGTACAGTGCTTGACACAATGCTGCTAGCAGGCTACGGCATTTCATGTTCAGTATGAGAACTGGTTAGAATTTCAGTGAAATGCTCAGAAGTTGCACTGTTTCCCTCCAAATGTGCTAGTACCGATAGTGAACCTTTCACTGAGAACATGCAGGAAGTTCATGCAGGAAGGCTTTAGACAGCAGGAATCAAGTTTATCCCCTCCATAATAAAACCGACTGTAGTAATTTTCAAAGTGCAGACACAGTGAAATATCTGTGGGGGGTTAAACAAAAAAAATTTCTAAAAAAATAAAAAAAAAAAGCATGCTAAAGATGCGTGAAGTCAAGAGAAACTTAAGTCCACAAGAAGGCTGCTACTTATTTCTACTTCTAAATGGAAACAGCAGGCTCTGAAAAATCTGACTCCATACGCCCCCACTCAGGGTCATGCAAAACAGCTCAGAGCTGATGAGAGGACTCAGCTCTAGTGGCCACCATCACCAGATGATTTAGTCAATGACACGCCATGCACAATGGTACGTACTTATAAGCCAGCATACTTGCAGGTATTTTAACAAAAAAATTTAGATGCCTTTCACAGGCATTTAAAAGAGGGTTTTTTCCTTGCCATAGTTGCACAAGGGCAAGAAACCAAAAGGGTTTATTGCAATGCTGATCCAATTCTTGATTTTTGCACAGATTCTGGTATTTGTAGATCTTCTCTTAGAATAGGGCGGTGTCTCATCTTGTCTGAGCGCAAATGGAATAAATCTAAACATGCTTAGAGGTATTTGGCACAGTAAGCTATTTGTTCATAAGAAAGAAACAACACATGTTTTTACCAAATTCAGGACACTATGGAAGAACCTGCAAGTTCTCTATTTGCACAGAAATCAACCATCTGAACACATTCTGTCCTTTTCTGCCCACAAGACTCTTACTGAGTTTGGAGAAAAACAACTCAGTCTTAAAATACTGTATCTTTTTCTATATTACTATCTAAAAGATCCAAGGCAAAATTTCTCATGTTTAGTCTCAGTCCAAGACCAATTTCTAAATTCTAGTTTTCTTCTTTATCCACTTCGGCTTTTTTGTTGAAATTGAATCCAGAGGGAAGAAGGAGGGCACCACAGCCATTTTAGAGTAGTAACTGTATGAGCTGGCACACTTTTTTAAGAACCTGAGGTGCTTTTACCATGTCCTAACAATTTACAGGAACCTATGATATTTTGGACAAAATTTGGTTCATGAAGCAATTTCTATGCTATTGAAAAAGCCTCAGCCAAATATCTGTCCTATGTCCAAAAACCACTGCAGTTTTTGACCCCTTAACTTTGTTTCCAAATCACAGTTTTTGGGTCTTTCAGAAAATGTCAGGTATTCCTGAAATGACTGATCTCGGGGGGAATGGGGGAGGATGACAAACCCACCACCATCTTGGAGGTATACCATTTGTGAGTAGAAGAGGAGAGTGAGCTCTCAGTGCTGAGGGCTTTCTGCCCAGATGATGGTTGTCAGATTACTCTTCCAGAAGAGAGGCCAAGAACTCCACAGTGTATGTTCACTGGAAACAAATCCTGCTTGCTCGTCTACACAGGCTGTGGCAACTGCTGGCCAAGGGCAGGGTCGGGCTGGGCAAGCAGGACACTGAGCAGGACCCCTACCTACAGCAAAGCCCATCTCCCTGGCTGATTTCTCAGTTTCAGCACAGTGAACAATTTTAGAAACAGATGCCAGTAAATCCAGAAGCATTTGAACTTTCTGAACCAACCCACCAACGCATACTGGAGTAAGAAAAGAAAGAGCGAGCTGCTCCAGACTACTAAGTACCAAAGCAGTCCTGAATGCGGCAGACCTACCTTCTGACAGGCATGAAGAAAGGTATTTTCTTCACAGCTCCCTTCCCTAGAGGTCCTCACATATAATTCACTTGATCAAGCCATGCATTAAAGAAGGAGCATGGAGAACAGCACCTGGATCTAAAGAAGTCTCATACTTAGTTGAAACTTAGCAGCAACTCCACTTTCAGCCCCCAGGGAGGAAAAGTCAGAACAGATTGTCATTCACAAAAGAAATGAATCTATAGAATAAATATTGTCTTTTCCACCAAGTCTACCAACACCAGTGAAGAGTTTTGCATAGAGCATGTGTGCTTTCATATATGGAAGTGTCGTGGCTATGCTCCAAGCTGCCAGTTCCATAGGAGCTATGTAGAGAGGCTCCCACGGCCAACAATACCGTGGGGACATGAAAGGAAGCTACAGGAATTCTTCACTATTTAAAAATGCACTCACTTCTCTTCAAGGGAAGGCACAAAGGAGAGAGGTTCCCATGCAAAGTAACATGGGTGAGGTTGGGCTGGAAGCCCTTTTGAAGCCACATCTTACATAGCTTCCTGAAACTGTCTTCAATCGCTGCTGAATCTTCCCCCTCTAAATCTCCATGCAAGGCATGGAGCTTTAAGCCCAATTAAATGAGAGTGAACTCAATGTCTAAATGTTTTGAGCATTGTTTGGGGAATAGCAAAGGAAACCTGGCAGCAAGAAGTTGAGAAAAAGGGAAGAAAAAAAATTAAGTCTCTGATCCTTTGAGAAATCAGGAAACCAAAGAAGCCTCCTACTGATCCTGCAAAGTTTACGGGACTTCTGTCAACAGGGATCAAAACCTGGCTCCTAAAACTCATGTATAATCCTGTTGTGGTTTAACTCCAGCCGGTAACTAAGCACCACACAGCCACTCGCTCACTCCCCCGCAGTGGGATCAGGGAGAAAAATCAGAATAGTAAAAGTGAAAAAACTCGTGGGTTGAGATAAAGACAGTTTAATAAGTAAAGCAAAAGCCGTGCACACAAGCAAAGCAAAACAAGGAATTTGTTCACTACTTCCCATCGGCAGGCAGGTGTTCAGCCATCTCCAGGAAAGCAGGACTACATCACACGTAATGGTTACTTGGGAAGACAAATGGCATCACTCTGAACGTCCCCCCGTTCCTTCTTCTTCCCCCAGCTTTATATGCTGAGCATGATGTCATATGGTATGGAATATCCCTTTGGTCAGTTGGGGTCAGCTGTCCCAGCTGTGCCCCCTCCCAACGCCTTGTGCACCCCCAGCCTACTCGCTGGTGGGGTGGTGTGAGAGGCAGAAAAGACCTTGACTCTGTGTAAGCACTGCTCAGCAGTAACTAAAACATCCCTGTGTTATCAACACTGTTTTCAGCACAAATCCAAAACATAGCCCTGTACTGGCTACTATGAAGAAAATTAACTCCCAGACAAAACCAACTCAAATCCCCAAAATAAAGCTCTGGCTGCTTCACACCAATGCATCAATTTCTGCCTAGATCACACAGAAATGACACGCTTATAATGGAAGCCATAATTAATAGTGTTTCAACAAAACAATACATGGGAATTTAGCCATGTCTCTCTGCTCGATTGAAAGGGAAGTCCTACAGCTAAAAATCTCAGCCTTCCTCTTGGGGAGAACAGAACAATGAATCTTGCTGCAGAGTGACATATTCCAGGCAATTACAAGAGCTTCAGACCTCAAAGCCACACTCTGAGCATGACTGGAACATAAATAGATTAGAACTGCTAAGCATTGCTCTCCTCCTGATTTGGAAACCATGTTCCCACTTCGCTTTTGTAGCCTTTAATGATGCACAACCATTCTTTTAACAAGAAAAGCCAGTTCACATTCTTATAAATATCCCAAATGCTTCATGTTACCCTCAGCTACCCTTCATCCCTCTTCTCTACAATGCTGCCGATTTTCCAGCACATTACAGTCTTGCCTTAAGCAGCGTAAACCCCATACCATTACCTTCACTTACATCACCTCCAGGCAGGTAGAGGAAAGAGAAGACTTGTTTTGCCCTGTAGCCCTGTCAAAACCACTCCTCCCTCTCTGATCAGCAGTCTTCAGAGGAAAACGGAAGTGGCAAGAGCTGATTCTAGGTTCTGAAGTAAATTCTGTGAACATTAAATAATAACCTATGGCTCTCTCAAAGTGCTTTACAAAGCAAGCAGCACCCCTAAGTCTGTTGCGTTGAATGGGAAAGTGTCAGAGCAGCGCAGAACTGCAAAGTTATTTGTAGAAGGTCACCCACCAATTTGTTATCAGAGCTACAAGTAAATCCCAGATGTCTCTATCACTGTTCTTCAGGCAACCTTGCCCTTCTATCTCAAACTGCTCCCCCCCCCCCAAAAAAACCACAACCACCCCAAACCCCCACTTCCATCAGAGCAGGCTGAGCTAGAATCCGAAGGGACACTGTAGTTGTTCACACTGTCTCCCAGGTAGTGTAGGTATCTCACTGCTCAGCATGCTGACTTTTCTGGATCTCTGTTCTGAGCAGAAGAGTAAATGTGCTTTGCAGGACTGGGTATCCAGCCTGAAGGCCCTTAATGCCATTGGGGAATTAACTGCCTACAAGTAGGCACCACAATGCTCTGCTTTTAGAGATCCTCAAAAGTCTTTTACAAGTCTTCAAAAATATGTAGGCACCACTGCTTTTACAGATCTAACCTGAGGGTGCCTACATAATTTTGAAGACTTAATTCATGGACCTTGCAAACCCCTGCTGGTCACGCAAATAGCTTTAATCATCTGGCTAAGGCATCCATTACCCTGAATTGCGAAGTGCCCGCTATTCCTACTGACCTTTAAGATCAGTGCAGCTACAGAGGTCCTACATGTCTCAGACTGTGATTCCACAGTATTTAACATGAGACTTGGGAGTCACGACATCCTGTAGCGTAGTACAAATTTGAGTGAGATCTAGAACACATGACCACCTTTCTGTCAAATCAGTCATATACGGCATTAATGCCAACTATGGGAAAACAAATGCTACTCAACTGTCATAAAGCTTATAAAAGTATTTAAGCACATTTAAGGAAGTTTATGGGGCTACAACATCTTGTTCTGACACCAGGAACAATAAAGTTGGATTTAGTATCTAACCAAAAAACAGGCTCAAGAACCAACATATCACTGCTTGGTTTTGTGCTTGCTCTGCAAAAGCTGACTATTTAAACTCTTAATTTGCTTCAATAACAAAGAAGAAACCTCTCTTCATAAATTCTAATCTGTGTTGTCCCAGTGGCAGTGTGGTGCCTAGTTCAGTAAGGTTTTTATCCCAGTGCCAAATTACAAGAACTTTTGAAAATTGCAGTGTAACAGCACTAGCTTCCCATAGAGCCTTAAGCTATATCCTTTTAAAAAAATGCATACTTGAATTGGTAGCACTGAAGAAAGGTAAAAACTTCAAGAGTAACAAAAGATTAGAAATACTTGTCTGCGTGATAAATCAATAAACATGCTGTTTTTCACCTGCAATCACATAATAAAACTTAGTCCCTTTGCATTCTCTGCAACCCTGCTAGCATATGATAACAGAAAGACTGCTGGTATCTACTGAACCTAGGCATCTGGCTTAGCCATTAACAACAATAATATTAATATCAACGGTTATTTATATTTTACAGTGGGGGGACAGAACAGCATATACCACTGCTTAGGATATTCTTCAATTACCCAAGTAAAATGTACTCATATTCTAATAACTAAAGCCCACTAAATTGTTCTAATAAAGCCAACTAAAAGAAACTTGGCATAGCCAAGGCACCCTGCACCCTGCTCTCTGGAAAGTTGAAAACTGCTCAAGTCACTTTAGCTCCCCCTTTTTGCTCCTGTGTATGGCTGCATTAAAACAAATATGTTTAAGCAGTGCTGGAAGCTACTTCCAAGGATTAAACAGAGGCCACTCATTTATGAAGAGTTGCCTCAGTTTATAGTAGATATTTCTGAAATTCTTGTTAATATTCAGAAGGTGGTTACTTAATAGCCCACTAAATTTGTCTCCATTTTTGCTCTTTAAGCTCAATTCTGTGAATAAAAATGATTAAGAGAAAGAGTTCAAGCATGTTCCAGTATAGCTACCACATAAAGAAATACTAAAGACAGAGTCAATTGCATGCATTAATCTTTAATTAACAGCATCAGAGGAACTATAATCTAGTAGCTAGAGAACTGGACTAGCTACGAAAAGCCTTCATGCTAATACAGATCAGCCACTGATTTGCTATGCACCTCCCATGAAATGGGGAAAAGAAATACCCCTCTAAGCTCTCATTTTCCTGTTTACCTTTTGTCTGCCTTACCTATTTTTTTTGCAGTAGTTGTAGCAGGGGTGGTCTCTACAGCATTGTGTGAAAAGCCCAACTGCTAATTGCAATTAACAGCAATATCAACATCATCCAACCTATCTCAAGACAGTTTTAAATCTTCGGTGTTTCTGTAACACTCTCAGAAACCTTACAGACAAACCAAAAAGAGGCAGCCTGTGGCAAGGAATAATAAAAGCACACAAATTATTCCCAACAAAAACATTCTAACCCATCTTTGAGCAATCTCCCTCACTCCCACGATTGCTATGCAATCCCCAGGCTGATGACATATGAACCTGTTTTCTTGTTGGCTTTTTTCCAGACACCCGACTTTACATCTTGGCTAGCCTCTCCAAAATGGATATTCCCCAGTAAACACAGCACGATGCAGCCAAAACAAAGCTCATGCTTCTCCTTCCATTAAGCCCTGTCACCCTCCCTTGCAAGCAGCCTTAGATTAGCACTCATTCTTGTCTCTCCTGCATTCCCCAGATCTAAGCTGTGCCAAATCTTGCTCCTTTCCCTCTGCAGCCACAGCATCTCTAGAATCTGACAGTGAAGGTTCTTTTTCTTATCCTTATCTCTAACTTTCTCAGAGTCCCCCATGCTAATATTCCCTTCCTCACACAAAATACTATCACCACCATTAGGCTCCTATTCTTGCCATTATGGGACACATACCTTTATTTCCCCAGATAGGTTCCTGACTCAGTCAGCATTTCCAAACCAAAAAGGCAAACACATTCTATTTAGAGTGATTTTGCATAACACACGCTATCCAACTGCCTCAACTTTTATCTCCCCTTTGTCACCAGAAAGTTTGTTCTCTATTTGTTCCACACGCAACAATTTCTGGGTACACATAACCACTCACTCAAACGTGTGCCTGGAAAAGCACATGATCTTTGCAGCCCATTCCCAGCCGGTTCTGCTACCCCCCACAACCTCTCAACAAAACGCCCTTTCCTTCCACCAGCTGAGAGGCAGGAATGCACAGCTTAGTAGAATGGCTGAGGTTAAAGCAGATCGGTTCCCGAGCTCTCAGGGAGTGTCTTATCACTGTCTGCCTGCATACCAGGACCACAGAAACCTCTACTTCTCATGCAACCAGCTTGCCCCAGGCTTGTCTCCGCACTCAGATATTTGGCTCTCCTTCCCCATGGTAGATAAAACACTCCCCAGAGGCAAAACTTCTTAGTAAGCACTCAGTCCTTTGAACTCAGAAGCAGCTGGTGCTCAGCTGCTCCCCATTACTTTTGCAGCTCTCTGGAACCTTTTGGATTTTCCTGTCCTCCCTCACAGGCAGGCACAAAGGGCAAGAACACCACCAGCAGCCATCTTCCATTCTCATGCAAAAACTTTTATCTCCATCTCATGTGCCCTGCCCAATTCTTCCTTAAATTACTACCCACCTGGCCCAGTCCCAGCTCTTCCCTCCTAACCTGTTCCCCAAGCATGTGAGCAATGCCTTCCTGTTCCTTTTCTCAGCAAGTCTCCCCAGTGCTTGGGAGTCTCCTGTGAAGACAGAGTACTCCATCTCCGCTAGGGAACAGACTGCTGTCCCTCATCCCAGGACAATCTTCCCTCCGGGCACAGCTGTTTGCAGGTGGTAAGAAAGAAGTCAATTCCACCCCCCAGTTTCTCTCCTGTGCAACTACAAAGCCCAGCAAGCACAGGAAAGCCCGCATTGGACCTCGCTAGGAAAGCATGGCTCTGGTTAACGCAGTATCGTCTCACAGAGTCTAAGAGTAGACCAACTGCAGTGACTATTAATGGCACAACGTTTTCAATACTTTGTACAGGTTTAAGGAAAATGGAGAAAAGCCAGAAACCAACTCAGCATCTCAAGGAAGTTGCAAAATCCAGAGACAGGATTTTAATCCCTTCCTCAGCTAGAAAAGCCATTTGAAACAACCATCAGAAGACAACTAGGGATTGTAGGAGGCAGCATAGCCAAATGACTCTGCCTGTAACACTGAGCTTTGAGAAATATTTTCAGTCCCTTACCTATGTAGGTAGGAGGCGAAGGGAACTGTTGACCGATCTGATCAGATTTCCCTAGATATCCATAAAAGATTAATGTTAATACTCACATGCCGAGGAGAACTGATAGAGCTGAAATACCTGTTTCTCAGATTGCCTTCCAGAATTGTCTCAGTGAGGCTATCACCGCATAGCCACCAGCGCTTCTGCAGCAGTTATTTCATCAACAATCCCAAAGTGCTCTGCAACCAGGTGCCAATTAGAAAAATCACTTCACCTGGTCCTCCTGCTGCCATTTCAGAGCCAAGGCCAATAGCTGCTGCACTCTGCTGGGAGTATTACAAAGCATATGTGTAAGACTTCAATCCTTTCTCTCAGTTAATAAGGGAAACAAACCCACCAATCCAAGATTTACTTCTGGATGGCAGTTGTTTTTTTTTTTTCCAAGCAGTATACAGGACACTTGTTTGTGTGCGTGTACACACATTGTGGGGGAAAAAGTTAGTTTTACTAGAATCTGACAGAAAAACGAGCACATTTGCTGGAGGGGCTACAAACTTCATCCAACTTTTCATAAAGATTTTTAACTTTGTATTAGAACTTTTGCTGCAGGTGTAACTTCCAGGAAAAGCCCAAGCTTTCAAGAGACCTTCTGATCAAGGGGAAAAAGGATGGCAGTTCTGGTTACTAGTCTCTTTTGTGAAAGTTGACACTTGGCACAATCCCTCAACAGACACTTTCAAAAGCAGACTTTAGCCAACAACTGAAGCCATTGGCACTGATACATAGTAATGAAACATAATGTTTGAGCCAGCCATGTTAATATTTACTAGTCAAGTGTCAAGGCAAGAACTTTCCCAGACTCTTGTCCATGCAGTTTGTGATCGTGTGAGTCTATGTCTGTACATGTGACAAGGTGGCACTTCTGCTCCTGGTGACCTACTAAAAACATCACATGGCAGGATAATTTTGAAAAACGTAATGATTTAGAAAACTGTTTGCTGATTTGTCAGAGTTGTGTTTGTGAAACGTGTAACAGAACTTGAGCAAAAGGGGTTATGTTTAGTGGAGGTGTATGACAAACAAATACCATTCAGTAAATCATCCAGGATGATTCTCCTCACTGAAGAGAGCCAATAAACAGATTAAAAAAAGAAAGCTCAGCTGCTTCCCATGGGCCTTCTCACCCTGACAGGAGATCTTGATGTTTCTACTACAGCTATGCCCTAACTTCCACTACCAATCTCTCACTCCTATCAAGTGAACAACTTCCATTTTAGCACTGCATTGGTACTTTAATGATATATACTCACTCCATAAAACAAAATCCACATAATGCCCATCCACCCTCCCCCCCAAACCACCATCCAACCTTTCATGGATTTCAGCAGGAGTTAACCTGGATTCTTTATAGCTGCCTATGCTCTCAGCATTACTGCTTATTGTTAACAAAACCTGTTTCACTTCAACTGCATTGTTTCAAGGGATGTCCACAGCGCTCTTCCCAGAAATGTGTCTGCAATAACGTGACAGTGAAATCTTAGCTCCACAAGTTGTCCTGTAAGCAAGAACCACAAGCTACTTCTTTTAAAAGTAGATATTTGCGGCAGGGTGTGAGTGTCTGTGTGTATGGAGGTCAATTAAGAAAGCAAGCAGCAGTCTTTTGCATCACTGTTAAAAATCAACTTCTTTCTGATAACCAACTGTGATCTGCAAAACCCAAAAAGCAGGTCAGTAAGCCTTTACTTTTTCCATGTTCAATGGGTGCTCCTCCCACTGTCACGTACCTCCTCCTCCTCCTCCCCCCTACCAAATTATGGAGAACACATCTCCATTTTTTTTTATTTGCCAGCATGTAGGATGAAATGTCTTAAACGTGAATTTGAAGGTGTTACAGACCTTTAATGTAAAGAAAGAAAACACTAAATCCCAAAATGAGCTTTCCTCCCAAATATTTTTAGCTACCAATCTGTAAAACTAACTTTCAAATTCCAAAATTACTCCCGGATAAAAGGAAACCACCTACAGTCAATTCCTGAGGACTTAATCTCTCAAAAACATATCTTTTTCTTAAAGCTACATTTGTGAAGTCTTTCAGAAGGCACTGTATGACAGTGAAGAAACAAAAATCCATTCCTTCCATTGTAGGCCATCCTTTAAGGGCTATAAATAATGGAAAAAACATATACAGCCTCTTAGTACTTAACTTGTTACCTAATTACTTTTATAAAAACTGTCTTATTAGGTTTCTATACAGTAACATGAAATTATTAGAAAACTTCTTCTGCAGACAGAGCTTTATGGAGGACAATCATCATTAGTTCCTACAGCCATCTGAAGCCAGTAGTCCAGATTTCTAAAAATGACAAAGTTGTACAAGTTCTCTCCTCCCTTGTGGAAACCATGTTCACTTTCTCTCCAGGAAACAGGGCTGTCTGCAAAGCCATGCACAGTTAAGGTCAGCCAATGTGTCAGTTTTGGTTCACCAAAATAGCAACTGCAAGGAAGAAGAAAAGGTAATCAATAATTATAATGAAATAGACAGCATGTTCAAGTATACAATATAAAGTAAAAAAAAAAAAAAAATCAAAGACATGGGCACTTTAGTGAAAATTTGTGATTAACAGTTAAAAATCCTGCTTTAGTACATAATAAATAAACTCAGAAGAAAATATTCTATCAGAAGACATTAGGAAATGAAATAATATTGACTCTTGATTATTCCTACCATACTTTTAGACATGGCAAATCTACAAGTTACAGCAATTAGAAAAAGTTCTAAGTTGTAAAGTAGCTGTTCTGAATTTCCTACAGCATGCATTGTCTTTCAGAAGATAGAACATTTACTGACAACAGTTGCTATCACAGCAAAAAAGACATAGGAGGAAGAAACATACTCAGGCTATGCTTGACACAAATACTTTTACCACCAGAAAAGAAATGGATTACAAATAATCAAAGCCAGACATTATCCACTGCTCTTAAGTAGAGAATAAACGCCAAGGAAATTGCTGTTCCAACCCTAGCCTAGGGAGGCTTTCTGCATGAGATTTGAAAATTGCTCAAAGAGTAATGATCATATTCCAGATAAAGCAACAGCAATGTTGTCACGAGTCAGTCCTACAATCGTTAGCCACCAGGCACTTCAAGAATTGTCTCACACATGGAGCACAGAGCTTCCAGAATTTGCTATCAGTAGCACTAATATACAATACAGGCAGATACCACACTGATCCATGATACACTAGTATCATGTAGTTTGGTACTGAATTGAAACTACAGCTACCCTGTTCACGTTACAACACTTGATTCAAAAATCTCACTACAACTTAATTTATTGCAATGCCATAATAACCTTGAAGTATCTTGTGATACTCTTTTTGGTATCATAAAGGGATTTCAATCATATTTCCCATCAGTAGTTAAAAATACTAAATTAGCCATATTTGAGGGCATCTGATTTTCATAGACGGGGAAATTTGAAAAATGTAGGAGCTCAAGAGCTACTGTTTCTTAGAAATGAAGATAAATAGCAAAGTCATTACTAGAATACAGGGCAGGCATTTTCAAATTGGAAGTATCCAAAATTGTTCACTGCTTTTTTTATACCAATGCTAAGCTTCTAGCTTATTTCCTAATTAAAAAAAAAAGTCTTCATTTTGTATATTTTGCTATTTACCTCCAACAGCACTACTGAAAAAAAGTATTTAAAAGTGATTCTGAAAATTAAGAAGTGTTAGAGTACAAGTGTTCTAGTAATGTACTCCTGTCAGCCCTTACCATAGCTGCTCCAATAACTGAATTATCTTCTCAGGAATTACAAAGCCTGTGATTGTGCACAAGAAAGCTTTTTCCACCATTGTGTTGGGCTGAGGACAGCAATAGGTTGATAAGAAGCTACACGATTTGTTGTCTCTGGAAAAAAAAAAACCAAAACAAAAACCAACTAAAATAAATATACTTTAAATTGTCTACATGAAGTCTTAGTAATCAAAACTTGTATCAAACAAGTAGTATCTATGTATACCATCTAAATTAATACTGAAGCAACTAATGGCCAAGCAATTAATACACAAGATGTCATGTGGTGCTGTGGGTTAACCCTGGCAAGCACCTAAACACAACACAGCCACTTACTCACTCCTCCCTAGCAGGATGGGGGAGAGAATCGACAGGGTAAAAGGGAGAAAATGCATGGGATGAGATAAAGACAATTTAATAGGTAAAGCAAAAAGTTGCACGTGAAAGCAAAGCAAACTAAGGCATTAATTTACTACTTCCCGTTGGCTGGCAGATGTTTAGCCTTCTCCATGAAAGCAGGGCTTCATCATGTGTAACTGTGACTTGGGAAGGCAAATGCTGTAACTCCGAACGCTTCCTGCCCTTCCTTCCCCTAGCTTTTATTGCCGAGTATACCACCATACGGTGCGGGATATCCCTCTGGTCAGCTGGGGTCTGCTGTCGTGGCTATGGTCCCTCCCAGCCTCTTGCCCACCCCCAGCCTGCTCGCTGGCAGGGCAGCATGAGAAACAGAAGAGGCCTTGACACTATGTGAGCACTGCTCAGCGATAGCTAGAACATCCCCATGTTATCAACGCTGTTTTCAGCACAAATCCAGAACACTGCACCACAACAGCTACTACAAAGAAAATTAACTCTATCCCAGCTAAAATCAGTACACATGGGTACCCCTAAAAACACAGATAAGTTATTCAAGATTTAAACAGTTAAGCGCATAACAGACCTTCCACTTACAGAAATATGTGTTAATTCTTATTTAAATAAATTGTGGCTTTCCTACTTAAAATGTATTTAAAGATCGAACAAATTCAAATACTTACAAGCTAACTTGACTCAAGACAGCACCTAGCCATTCAAACAGTTCCTCTGTACTGCAGGACTCCTCTGGCTTTCCTTGTAGTTCGTTACTTTGTAACACCGGACACTGCAAGTCCCTTAATGTGCTGAATGTTATTTTTGGCTTCAGGGCCTGTATTTGGTTTTTTGAAAAGTATGACATCAATGTTGATCCCTCTTCACCTTAACAACACAACACCACAAAGAGCTGTTATGAAACTACTAAACAAAAGGAGCACTGAATACATGAAACCTTTGTATATGTATACAAGAAAATGCAGTGTGTAAAAACTGCTTACATGCTGTTATCTTTGGCAAAAGCCATAGAATCTTCAGCTTCCTTATCTTCTTGGAAATAAAAATTAGTGCAAGATCCAGAAACTCAGTATAGCTCAGTAAATTTACTATTTAACTAGCAAATACAGAACACTGAGTGTCTAGAGGGATCCCAGCATCACTAGTTCACTAAGAACTGCCTCCTAGAGACAGCATGGCTTCTAGAATCATGAACAACTCCAATGGAATAAATTCCTGCAGATCGCAGGAATACTTTGCAAAAAGCTGTAGTGTTGTTTAAATTCTCCTGGAACATGCCTCCACAACTGCAGAAAGTGTCCCTGTTCGCTGTCCTAAAAGGCACTCAGTCTTCTATCCAGCATGTCAGGTTAGTGGATCTCTTAGTTCTCTCAGCTGAGGACAAGAATGTGTAAGAATCCTTCTAAGAGGTCTTATCCCATCACTAAAGACCACGTACTTGATGTCCTAGGTGTGATGGCAAACTTAATTTAGGAGCCATAAGGTTTTCAAGAAAAATTTTTGATTTGCAGTAAATTTACAGAAGAGAAATCATCTTCAGATAAGGTATATCTGGAAGGTGATATTATCCCAGAAAAATACCAGAGTCAGTCATCAAGACTAGAGACCCTCCTACCCACCTGGCTAAGGTATCTGCCATCTCAGAACACCATTTTCCCTGAATAGTGGAAGAGCGAGCAGGTGACTACAGGTTTGAAAACAGATTTATCAATGATATCAAAAGGAATTCTAGGATAGGTGACAAGGATTGAAGAGAGAAGGAAGGGGGGAGTGCAGAGAAATCAAACTGTATCACAAATCTCACTTTACTAGGATCAGAGAAGAAAAGAAACAGTGATAAGTCTTCAAATGCAGTACAGCTGTAAACAGTTAGATGTACCTTGATGGACGTGTGGGAAAGGCCATGTTTCTTCAACTCTAGTAAGTGATCCAAAACAGCAGGTAAAAATTCTAAAAACCTAACATAACCTAAGCAAGCATATTGCAAATTAAGAAATATTAACCAACTTCCTTTTTGAAGCAGTAAGATAATTGACGTGGAATCAATTCTCCTAAATTTGAAATCCCAGATAATGTATTCTATTTTCATAAAGTAACAATGGGTCTCTAGGCGACCAAGAAATAATACCTTATTCATGAGAAATCTGAAGTCCAGAATAGCATTTAAATACAGCAGGAAAGGCATGTATAAACAGAAGAAATTCAAGAACAGGATAGAGTTCACTGTGGAATACAATATCCAAGACTTGCTATCAAAAATTATGGACTGCCTAAACTCCATCAGCCGTATTTATCTCATCAAGTAAAATCACATAGAAAAAGGAAGGCTAACCTGATTCTTTTTAGTCATCCTTCAAAAAAGGCTGTCCAAGTACCAAAGGGCACAGTGACAAAGACAGGCAGCCACTGAATTCTTATTGATTTAGTATTTTTATATAGATATATTTAAGTCTGAAGTGTGCTAGAACATATGATCTTCCTTCAGTCTGTACTTCCTATTGGCATTTGTTAGACTAACAGGTTCAAAGAATGTATAATATTGCCCTAGAATTCTTAGTCAAATATAAAAAATTACACATTTTAAATGTCCACTCTATATGGGAGCCTCAGCTATAATCCTAACTTCAAGAAATCTCAAAGACTACAGTCAAGACTCCAACAGAACAACTCCTCTAGCTACGGCATAGCTTTCCATGTCAACAACAACCAGGCACATCGTCAAATTTTTTTGGAGGCCAGTGAATTTCAGCCAATAAACATTTAAAATTGTCATAGAAATTACAGCAGTAGAAAAGAGAAGAAAAGGTTGTTTTGCCTCTGTCATTAAAGACATGAGACATTCCATATGCCCTTTTTCTGTTCCTCTTGGTGCCAGAACCACTAAGTGGGAAAAACGGGTATGAAAACAAAAAATCCTGCTTTTGGAAAGTGACACAAATGTTTATAGGTTTGCAGCAGTGCTGGCCATAGCAAGAAACACCAGTTATCAGCAGGAAGGCTGAAAGCAGAATGTTCACAGAGGACACGGATTCTCTCAAGAAAATACATCCCTCTTTTCCCCTTCCAGCAGAATCTACACAATGCCTCATGTCTATTAATAAAAATCTATGAAAGTTTTATTTTTGTCGGTAGTAAGGAACCAAGAGTCTTTCATCTGCTATGAGCACAAGATTCCTGCACAATAAGGCATTCAGATTTAACTCCATGTTCAGGAAATGATTGACCTGACCCGGTTTTTGGATGTAAGAAAGTGAGGAAAAGGAATGCTATTCTTCCTGAATGCTGCTACACTGGCAGCAACAAATATAAGAAACATAATGGCCCTAGAGGCATTTTGCTCTCTGCCCAGGGTCAATAAATCCAAGCAAGCTGAGCCTGAAGATCTGCCACCTTAGTTGGATTTATGTCACCATTTATGGTAGCAACAGTCTTCACTGTGACTCCTTCCCAAAGACTACAAGGACAGCAATTGCAAGCCTTTAAACAATTTCTGTATGACTAACAAGGGAGGATCCTTGTCATAAGATCAGTACTTAAAAAGGGGGAGGGGAAACATGAAGGACTAAAGTGAAACATGGGACACTGCTAAAGGAGCTTGTAAGCAGCTTTAATTTCTCAAATCAGTAACTCACTCTCAGACTTGGTCTTGAAGAGCCAGGCAAGAGTAACAATGTAGAGAGCAGACAGGAAAACACCCTCAGGGACCTCTCTAACATCCCTTCTCACTAGTGTGCATGCTTCTTTGTGACCCAAAGCAGAACCACACTAAAAGCTACACAGCTATGATGAAGAAAAACATTTTTTAGCAGTACAGACTCCTGCAGCTTTTGTCAATTCTATGCGGGTGCTACATATCCCTAGATACAGTCTGTTCTGAGGTAACACAAGCAACTGAGGACTTTGGAAAATGACCCTCAGAGGAAGAACAATACTTAAATCCCAGAGGAAAAATTAGTGTAATCAGAAAACAGAAGGTAAACAAATTCTAGAAGAAAGGTGATTTGAGACAATACAAGTTCTTATAACAACCACCTCTTACTCTGCTCCAATCTCAAGCAAATGCTTGAGAATACAATTATAAAACAGCAGACTGCGTGTGTATCAGTGTACACAGCACATGACAGAAATTGGGACTCTGTACATGTCCTATAACTACTGATGAAATTAAAAGTTCCCCATCTCAAGTACTACACCAAATATGTAACTTACGTGTACTAATAAAAAAAAACAAACAAAAAAGTGTATTAATAACAGTTATGTATGCCACAGATTTACAAAGAAGAGGCAGCGCTATCAAATAGGCAAAGTTACACCAGAAAGCCTGGGCAACACAGAGACAAGGAAATGAAGCAACTAATATATCTCCCATGAATCACTGTTGTGTTCCTGAACTGAAATGTTCTGTTGTGTAGGAAGTAACACCCCCCCAAACAAATAAACAAAACAAGCCAAACAAAAAATCCCACCCAAACACATGTTAATCTAACTTTTCCCTCCACTAAAACACATGTTAATCTAACTTTTCCCTCCACAATCACTAGAAAAGAACAGTAGACTAAAAACATTTGGACTTCATGTCAGTTACATTTAGTTCTTATTACCTGTATTATACCAAGCCAGTAGGAAGTCAAACTCTAAAGGTTTCTTTTCTTTCAAGGCCCAAAGCACTCTGTTGTATTTCTTACTATCAGGGTGAAAGCCGGAATCAGTCAAGTCAATAGTTATAACTGCAAAAACGTACAAAAGCAATAGTTACTCAATTGAAATAAATTTTAATATTAAATTCATTAATAACTAAAAGAATGCAAAGAAACCAAAGAACATTAAACTTCCTTTTCACATACACAGCATCTTATAAAGTATTTGATTATGCAAATATGAGTCCCCACTACATAAATAAATATTCGCCTCCTGCTATTATTTTGATATAATCTGGAACTGCCTTCTAGTGGCTGGAGGGATAGATTCCTTTTGTAATGGCAGTGACAGAACTTCCAGAACAGCATCTTAAAAATATCTTGGTAATTAGGCAAGCTATTAGCACTAAAAAAAGCTGGAGTTTCTAACATCAAAAGCCACATATATGGCAATGACACTTTTGCAACTGTTTTTTTCCTAGATGAATTGGTTCCAATCTAAAAGTTACATTTATTTTTCAGATGGAAATTTCATCATACATTTTACTTGACAAACTGAATAGTAAAATGATGTCCCATTTTGCCAAAATTCTTATTATAGATAACAAGTTTCCCCTTCTAAAGTTTTTATGTAACTACCTATCAACTACTGCAGGTTCTAATACATCTGAGATGACATAGTGTTCATGGGTTTTTCTAAATCATTTAAAAAAAANCTCCTCTGCAGCTGTTAAAAAATTACAACATTTTCCAAGTACTTGGTATATCGAGACTACCATTTTAAATGTGTCAAACATGATACAATTCTCCCTTTCACGCAAGCAGTCTTGGGTGAGGCTCTTCACTGATGTTGGGGGTGTTTTTTTGTATAGCATGCAAATTTTAAGCTCTACCTTAATTAGTTTAGTATTTTCTGATTTAAATCAGAAGGCACAGATACTGTGCACAGTATACAAAAATTATTGAGTCCTACATCAGTCCAGTATAAACAACACAATGAAAAGGTCAGAAATTAAAATTTTTATAGAATACCCAAAAGATCACACATTTGTTTCCTTATAACTGCTTTATTACTTGGAAAAAGTATTTTTTTCTCTTCATGCAGTCCTCGTATCTGCATCTGGAAAAATATGACCTAGACAATAACCAATTTTAAGGAAAGTGAAGTTTCAGCATTGCTGGTTTAACATCCTAACAAGATGCTTCACAGACAGATCTGATATAAACACCGTTAATATAAATAATACTTACTATATCTCATTACTTTTTTGCCAGAATACTGAGAAGGGCGACCTTGCAGTCCAAGTTCCTCATAAGTATCCTTATCCACTGATAGAATTAGTTTTCCTATAAACAAAACAAACTTTAATACAAATAATCTTCTACTTAGTTTCCTTTGAAGTCTTCTGAGAACCATATACCTTATACAACGTTAGCTTTGGATCAATGGTATTACTAATGTAATCCAGACTCCTTAGTTCCAGTTAAATGGATTACCAGATTAACCCTTAAAAAAAAATATAACTCAATTAGTCTTTTTATCAAAGAGGTCTTATGAACCAGAATGAGAAAAGTGTAATACTATTCCTGAGACAGTCACAGCTTTTTTACTGTACTACCTCACTTCATTGCCTCAATCTTTCCTCCGCTTGTCCCCTAGCATTTGCTGTGTCATTGGCTGAACACCACATTACACTAGGGCCTGACTTAGTAAACAGTCATGCATGCACTGCTCAACTAAACATACAAAAGCCGTTCCTCCAACTCCAGTGGGACTACTCACATTGAGTAAACTATGCTTATTAGTGATGAGCAGATAGGCGCTGGAACAACTCCACTTCCATGTTCACAAACCAAATCTGGCAGCTGCCACTTGGTACAGAATTTCACACAACAGATCTCTATTACAGTCTTTTGCTTCTACTGTACAAGTAACAGTATAATATAGAATACAAACAAATAAGGCTGCTGCTGAAGATTTCAGATAATGACATCACCAGGAACTGTAACGCTGCCTCTGCAGTAATTGTGCATAGCTTGTAATAACTCTATCATACAAACTCAATCACTACCAAGTATCCATTTTTCTAGGACTGTGCTAACAGAGCACATAAAAGAATTCCTCTTCTGAAGAATCTGAATTTACTTATGCCCTGATGGGCACCTGTCATACTACAGCATCTTAGGCTAGAGGGCTGATAGACCAATTTGTGTTTCTATTATATCTGATATATTGTTAAACAGAAATATGACGACATATTTGAAGGCCAGAACAGCTTCATTATTTTCTCTGCATGTAAAATCCTACCTGAGATGGAACATCTTGTTATAAAACTGTGACGGAACTGCAACAGAGTATTTTAACACGTCACATAATTCTCAAAGAATAAACGCTGAATATTTAAAAAGTGTTCCGAGCAGTGCTGATAATTTTCTTTTTCGGTATAAATTGTGTCTTTAAGACCAGTAGGAAACAATAAGTTGGAATGCAATGTTTTCACAAAAATAATCCTCTGTAGCAATTGCAGTTGAAGCATTGACAATCTGATACTATACGTAAGTGAAGCTGATTTTCTTTTTTAAATTTCCTTAAGATGAAATAAATAATTTAACAGCATGAATGAAAAAAATAAGTTAAAATCAATATTTTTCTGATGCAAACATATTTCTAATAAAGTTGGTAAGTACAGTAAGCATTAAATTTTCCAGTTTACATCATTCCAAATAAAAAAACAAGAGGGCATAATCAATACGTATTACTAAAACCAAAATGAAACATACCACTTGGTAGCAGAGCTGCAGTATTATCTTGATCAATTTTTGTGTTATAGGTAAGTGCGTAGCATGAACCTTTAATAGTAAAGCAGAAAACCATGAGATTACACATTCTCTAAAGACAGACATGACAATATGAAAGATTAACCTCAAGATAATCAAACATGCCAAATACCATTTGAATCACTCTAAACACTTGTGTTTTCATCAACTAACTTTCTTCCACCTTCTCAAGCAAAATATCATTTTGTTACTATTTTTATAAACCTTGGACTGGCACTATTCTAAAGGACCTGTAATACAGGTAACATTAACAATACGCCCCAATATGAAAACACTTTCTTTCCACCTGTGACCTTCCCCACTCAGCAAATGAAAACCTCATTTTTTTCCAGACACGTTTCTATTATTAGTTCACATTGCTTACATTACTAAATATATTTTGTAGCATTATCTGCCACAGCCAATTTTGTTCTTAAAAATACCAGAGTCAGATCCTGTAAACTTGGTGTACAAACATTGTGCTGCTTCTATAAAACTACTGGCATAAAAGCCATTGATGAGACTAAAGGAAATAGGAGAAAGAGTCCCACATTTAGAAAGTAATGAATCCCATTCTTCCATTTCACCCACATGTTCTCTTTTCTCCTCTCTTTTCTCTTTAAAGTTTTTTCTTCCTGACAATCATCTGAAGGGTACAACATTTACCATGAGCCAAATGAGCGGACCCTGCTCAATGAAAACAGCATGATCTGAGTACGCAATACCAAGTTGGCTGGACAGAGGCTGCATCTTTCTTCACATCCTCTTTGCTCTTACTGTGTAAGAATGAGCCGCTGCAGCTCCATTAGCCAACCCCTCCCCTCCTCCCCCCGCCCCCCAAAAAAGCATATTTTTTTCCTCTTTTTCTCTTGCCTGCTGCAGAACACAGCTAGCACAGCTCTGTGTTGAAATATGAAGGAATCGGAAAGGGAGAAGGGAGCTGATTTCTGCAGGAATCTGCATAAAGATGAGATGTAGCAGATAAACAGGTGTGAGGATGCATGGAAGCCCTCTTGACAGCTGGCTTGCAGAATTAAGATGGAATAGGGAGAAATGAAGAGGGAACAGTCAGAAAAGTTTTGGATCCATTGGGTGTAAACAAATGTTGACACACCACAAAGCAGAAAAAAAGGCAGATAAATAAATTAATACAGAATTTATTTTTTCTTCCCTTCCTTTAAAATACTTTTCAGAATAAATAATAACAAATGGATTTTACTGTGTTATGAAAAATACACACTATTGCTGCATCTATCATGTTCTGATTACCTCCTTACCTTTCTTCACAAAAGCATCAATGAATTCATGAGCGACCAATTCATGAACCGACAAATTCCTCACAAAGTAGTACTCTCCAACATCCGCAATACTACTTTTCAGCACTTCAGGTAGTATGCCACATTCAGGGATCAAAAAAGACACCTATTAGGAACATATTTGTAATGTAAATCATATCCTAAAATCTATTCTGGAAGAAAACCAAGAAATAAAAAAAGAAAAATTCTTTTCAAAGAAATCAGTATGTTACACTAAAACAAGATGAAGAAAAAATTATTTCAAGCTATTGTCTTCAAAATGTATCAATTCGCAAAAAGTCTCCAAGTACAGCAAAGCCATTATTTGTTTTTTGCATTTTACATGCTATACAATAGCATTTGAGGTGTTACATAAAGGCATGGTTTTACACAGCATGACGATCTTGTTTCACATCATTATACATTTAGATCCAAGTCACACTGCAACACTTCCTTCAGTCCTTGTAACTAAAAATGTAGGCTAAGCATTTATGTAATCTCAGTGGAAATGCAAAGACCGAAGTAGAATTTAAACTAGTTTTTGAATCAATGCATTCTCCTCTGTAGAATATTTTGCAGGTCAGGAGTGTCAACAGACCACCAGAACAAAACTTGAAGATGGGCTTACAATTTTCAAAAAAGTCATAAGGCATACGTTAAGGCTACAACTTCTGTAGCAGGTTTCTAATTTAAGGTAGGAAACTGATTTTCAAAAGGGACAAGCACCTAGCTTTGCTTACTAAACTCAGCATTCAGTCTTTTGGTCCAATAGCCTACCTTTAACTTCCCTTTTGTTTAAAACCTTTCCTGTAAGTGTTTCATAGATCAAGAGAACTCTTAAGTCCAGGAGACCAGGGCAAACAAGATTATTAGATGGGCAAGCGCCAAGCTTCCCAATAACCATGCACAAGCAGCATAAAGGTTCACCCCCCTGCTCCTTCCCACTTCACCCCTCAAAAAAAAAAAATTTTTTTTCTGAAACAAAGGAGCTCACAGAGAACAGGTACATATCTCCCTTTGCACGCATACACAAGAGAAGTAACAACTGACAGATGGGCTGCCTGCCACACAAGTAGAAAGCCTTCTACATAGCTGCTAAAGAAATTACTAAGGAAATAGCAAGAGGGTCTGACTGACATGCAACAGGCAAAGAAAGGAGAGCGAGCTGGCAAAAACTGGCCTTCGCAACATTAAGTTGTCCAAAACAATGAAGCAGTTGTCAACGATGGCACGACATGACACTTTGGCAGAAGGAGGGACAACATGAAAAAGAGGATTTTCAGGGTACACCTGCAGCCAGGCTTCAGCTGAAGCCTCCCTTGCTGCTGAGGGGCTGCTGAGGGACTCCCTCCGTCCCACACTGCCTGGACTAGGAATTTGTGCGTGCCGCTCCTTGCGTTACTTGCCAGATAGCACCGACCAAACATTGTCACCTCTTCCAGAGGGTCACCCCTCTTCTCTTCTAGTTCGTGCCCGCACGGTCTTTCACCCTTTGAGGTGCTGCATGCTGCTCAAGTCCACCAAGCCAACGGGGGCTAATTTTGCTTTTTCCTTTTTTTTTTTTTTTTCTCCCCAAGCCCTTTCATTCTCCCCTCCCCCCCCCGCCTAAAAGAGGCGTGCGGGCCACCTTTGACAAGGACGGAGGAACGTTTCAGGAAGCAGCCTGGCGCCAGGCGGAGCAGCCCCTTTAACGGCTGACAAGCGAAACCACCGGGACCCTTCCGCCGCGGTGAGGGGATGCTCTGGGCTCACCGGGGAGGCGCAGGAGCCTCCGGTAGCTCTTCTTCCCCCGCAGGACCACGCACAGCCCCCGGCCCGCGACCGCCTCCCCAGGGGCCCCCTCCTCGCGCCCACCCGCGGCAACGTCCGTTAACCACCCGCCCCCGCCTCGCGCCCGCACGAGCGGCCGGCCGGCTGGCCGGCGGGCGGGCAGGCGGGCGCGCACTCACGCGGCAGTTGTAGGCGTGGTCCCGCACGTGCGCCGCGTGCCGCGAGCGCGCATGCCGCGCGTGGCCCTTCTCGCAGACCAGCAGGTGCCGCGGCACCTGGCGGAGCCGCCGCAGTGGCGGCACCGACATCCTCCGCCGGCTCCGCGGGGAGCGCCACCAATGGGGGAGCGGGCCCCCACCACCTCACCCGCCGCCCGACAGGCAGCGACTACACGGAGCGGCCAGGGAGAGAGAGGAGGGGTGGGGAGGACGCTGTGCCATGAGGTCACTTCCGACAGCTCCGACAGCGCAGCTGCTTCCGGTGTAGCGACGGGGGTGGGGTGCGTGCGCGTGTGCGTGTGCGCGTGTGCGTGTGCGTGTGCGTGTGCTGTGCGCATGCGCGGCGGGAGGGTGGCCCTGGCGTGCGGGCAGCAGCCGTGACGCGCCTCGCAGCATCTCCTCCGCCGGTGCTTGTGCTCACTCGGTGCTTTTGGGCCTCGCAGGACCGGCATGCGTCAGGCGGCAAAAACCCACCCGTGTTCTGTGGTGCAGCAGCTGTAGTTTCATGGCAGCTAAAGCACGTGCCTGCTTCCTGAGTCGCTCTGCAAGCGGGAGCTGGGCCCCGCAGGTGCTGAGGGGGAGCGTAGGCCCCCCAGGTGCGTTTCCCGACAGGGAATGGTTTTGGAAGAGATGGATGCTTGGAGGGATAAACCGGACAGGTGGAAGCGTCTTTTGGAGTGGCTGACGGCACTGGGCAGCCTTCAAGACATGGAGCAAACAGTTCTACCCTACAGCAAACCATAGAATCGTAGAATGCTTTGGGTTGGAAGGGACCTTTAGAGGTCATCTAGTCCAACCCCCCTGCAGTGAGCAGGGACATCTTCAACTAGATCAGGCTGCTCAGAGCCCTGTCCAACCTGACCTTAAAGGTTTCTGGGGATGGGGCTTCCACTACCTCTCTGGGCAACCTGTTCCAGTGCTTAACCACCCTCACTGTAAAAAATTTCTTCCTTAATATCCAGTCTAAATCTACCCTCCAAATACGAGAAACACGTAAAGCCCTGGAGCTGCAGGGGTGTGTGAGCCCTGTGCGACAGGCCACTACTAAAATACTACCCGAACTCATCAGGGCCGCACAGAGATAGACTGAGTATGTGAATTCCTACTGAAAATTTGTGGTCCATTAGATCTCTGAGCATATTTGTAGTAATAGCTGCAGTTTTACAAGATCATGAAGATCATCTTCTGGCTCCAAACAGGACTGCTCAGGTTAGCAAGGGCGGTGCGCAAGGACTGTGGGATTAGGCCCTGCCTCTGATGTGTCCTCTCACTGCTCGTTCTGTACATTGCATATTTTATATAAAGCATGTACAAAAATTTCCTCTTTCCGCCTGTGTTTTTTCCTTTCCAGGTCCCCTAACTTTGTGGCTCCTGATTTAGTTTAAAATGGTACCGAGCAACTTTCTTGGTATTTGCTGTTTCTGTACAGTGTACAAGGCTGTCTGTAACCTTACTTAAAACACCATTCAAGTCGTTCACCAGACGTCCATCAAGCTGGCAAAGCTGATGCTTGGTTTTGATGCGAGTTTGACAACAGTAGTTCCAGAGATCTCAAGCTTACCCTAGGGAGATCTTGACCTGCTATTTCTAGATGTGATGTTCGATGTTAACACTTAGGATTATGTGAGTTTGGTTATTCCTCTCCCTTAGGTGGTCGGATGCCAAAAGGAAAAGTTTGTTCAGTACAGATTAGTATAGGAAGTTTGTTTAGTATAGAAAAGTGTAGGTTATGGGTCATTTGTTCCAGAGCTGCAGTGTTATACAGATACGAACCATAAAATTCCTATGATTTTACTCGTTCTCCAGCTACATATCTTGGTGGTTTGATATCGTAACTCAAGCGCTCTTGTTCACTAACTGGTCAGTTATTTGCTGTTTGGCTGAGGTAAATAGGTAGCACTTAGGTTTTCTAGATCTGTGTTTCCAGTCTGGTGAATTTATGTTATGGCTCCAGCTTCAGCAGTCGATATGCACAGGCTCTGCTTCTAGCACAGACTGCACTTTTCTGGTGCTCTGTCTGTGTTTGGGTCTGCCTGGTGCTGCTGACTTAACAGCTATAAATAGCTAGCAATGTGAAAAGGCTGGTCCTTGCAAGGTCTGTGTTACAGAAGCATGCTTGCCGGATGGAAGGAGGGATACTACTGAGGAGTTACTAATTCAGTGCTTCTGGCTTGTTAGAAGCCAGACCCACTTGTTTCAGGACTCGTGCTTTTCGAGTGCTTGTTTACTGAAATGACATCAAGACACTGCTGCTCTGAACTCAGTGGCTTGTATCCTCCAACGCGTGAGACTGAGATGAAGCTACACATCATGAGGTCACTGGCTCATTAACGTTTGTGGAGGAGGGCTCAATTCTGTATAAATTGGATTAAATGGATTATTATGAATCAAAAAAGGCTATGCAATCACAGTAGCCTTCCAATTTAAAGCATGCAAACATTAATGGGAAAAGCACTATATGATTAATGTCAGCTGTTATCATACCTGCAAGCAGAAGCCTCTTTGCGCAGACAAGCATCACACTGCGATGATCAGAAAGCCTGTTCTACTAAAGGGGTGAAAAGTTCAAGCCTCTGATCAATAAGCCCAGAGATCCAGAGAGGAAATTCGGCTGTACTCAAAGCAGCCTGTGGAGTTGGTTTTTTTGTGGGTTTGTGGGGGGGGGGTTGTGAGCTTCTCTATGCTAATACAATTTATGCTTTCTGCTAGGGATACAGATGGATAGGAAAAGAAATGAGGAAAAAATATGCTGGGGAAGGGTCAAGAGAGTCAAGATTCATGGTTGCATATTCAGAGTTAAGTCAGTATTTTAGGGATTTTGGCAGGAGAGTAGTTCACTGCAGCTCAGTGGAGCATTGAAGGATTCACATCACTGTTCAGTTAGTTTGGTTCATATGTCAGGCAATTAATTTTAACCCACCCTTGCTCATATATGTTGGCTGTCCTATTATAGAGTATGTGTGTTTTAGAGAACTCCCTGAAGATACTGAACTACATTAAAAAAAAACATTTACCAGTCCAGTAGTCTGTGCTGTAACACAGAATTTCCCTATCTTTAAATGGTCTATATATATGTACACTAATTATTGGTAAATGCTGACATTTTTATAGTGGTTGTTACAGTTTTCTGAGTAATTGGGTGTAGGGTTTCTGTATATTGTTAAAAAAAAGACATTTTAAATTTAAAATAATTTAAGTGACACAGCCGCTGTAAAGCTATCAAAATTTTCCCGAGGATTTCAAACCAGTGACAGAGTAATGCAGTTTTATGGCAATTCAGTTTCTGCAAGTTTGAAGAGAGTTACAGGCTGTAGTCAAGAGGAAAGAAATGCCTTGAGGCAACCTGTGGTAATAGCTTGGAGTAGGGAACGATCTCTAAAATATTTCCTGGGACTGGTGAAATTTGATTCTGTTTTTGTATAAAATGACTGAGTTTGGAAAGAAAAGCTTGATCTTCACATGAGGTACAATAGCTCTAGTTGTGAAGCCCAGCTGCTTCTTTTATGTGGTTTTTTCTATTGAAGAGCAATCTTAAATCATTCTTTCTGGTGGATTTCCTGATTTAAAAAAAAAAAAGAATCATTATAATACCTAGAGTTTCATAAAATCAAATCTAAACAAATATTTATTACGTGTGTTTTGAATTTGGTTTGTGTCTTTAAGACGAATCAAAATATTTTTCTTTTCAGTCACTTTTTTTTCTTTCTTAAATATTCTTGACTGCAGAAGAGAAGGAAGTTGTCTAAATTTTTTAACCTTGGCTGTTGTAATTCATACTTTGCAAAACAGAAATGAACAGATATCTCTGGTGCCTTGTTCATCTGAAATTAATAAAGTATGTAAGACTCTGAAAACCAGCATTTCACTTGATCAGCGTCAACTGCTTTTTTCATTGAGGAAAGTGGAAGGATGGTGAAGATGTGGGTTGTTAGCTTTATATCCTGTTTTTACACACTTTGGTCCAACTGTTCAGAGCAGCGATGGATTGTAAGAATTATCCCACTCAGACTTGTTTTTCTAGAAGATTACAAACAAAGCTTCTGCCAAGCTACTCCCCAAAGCAGCTGTTCAAGCCAGGAAGAATAGTGAATGTTAACCGTGGACCTAGTTGCTGGATTTGGTTTAGATGCAATTTAAAAAACAAACAAACAAACAACGTGATCTGTTTCTCCTAGAGTTAAAAACCCCTGTAATCTGGGAAACCTCACACTCAGTCACTTTTGTGATACTAAGTGGGAGAAGAAATGAGAAGGATAATTCATCTGACAAGGTTCTGAGGAGCAGGAGTGTTTTTCATCTGTGTTCAAGCAGAGTCTTCACTTGCCTCCTAAGGATCAGATGGTGGTGATGGGGAATTTTCATGCACTTTCTCTCTCCCTCTATAAACAGATCAGTTGTTGTTTGCATTATGGCTAATACAAGACACACACGCTCTTACAAGATGCCCTTTGGGGCAAGCTGCTCCACACTGTTCGAGGAAGAGCTGGGAATCTGTGCCTCTATTCATGCATCCTTGCAGAGGATAACAAACTGTGGCCATGCTCCCCTGGTTGCTCCTTCATCTTCTGGGAAACGTCCTAGAGAATGCTTTCACACCCACCTTGACCTTCCACAGGCAATAAATATGTGTCCCTCTCCTTGTCCCATCACAAGATAGGGAAACGCTGCTGCCTCTTCCATTGCTAAGTTCTCCCCCAGCTCTACAGATAACAGGCACCATTTTCTCAAATTGTCTAACCAATTAACATGATTGTGTTAAACTAGCAGTCTTGTTCTCAGCCTGTACTGAATTTTCCCAGTTATAGCAAATGGTCTGCTAAAGGATATTAGCTGTCCCTGCAAAAATTGCTGTGATAATATCCTTAGAGCATTGTATTTATAGTAACATTAGTGCTGCTGCTGGGATTGCAGCAGATGACACTGTTACTTTAACGCACCGCCATGAAGATACAGAATGCAAAGCAAAGAGAAACTAAAACTAAGCATTCCCTCCTGCACATACCTTAAAAAAAAAAGGTGTAGAATTTTAATGTTCAAAGTAGGATGCATTTTCTCTTAAGATCAGTGTGGAGTAATTCCTTCCTGTCACAGCTCAAGCTTCCAGTCTGCTTCAAGGAGAGGGTTTGCCATTCCCACCAATAAATCAGTAACATTTCCTGTACCTATTATTGTGTATTCCTTTGTATGTTGATGCATATTTGGATTGCCAGAACACTGGCATTTTCCCTCACTAAACTGTTTCTCTTACACCCCCAAATCACAAAAGGTCCCATGTGGCACTTCACACTTCTGCAAACTCTCGTGGGGCTGGCTGTAGGTGTTTTGACTGAGGATGGGCAGCAAGGTTTGGCCCTGCAAGTTCAGCACAGTGAAATTTCAATCATCCTTTTGCAGTGCAGCATTGAAGTCATGTGGTTGCTTATTTCGAGCAAAGAGAAGCTGAAGATGGTGCCAGCAGAGGAAGAAAGCCATAGAGGGAGGAGACTGTCCTCTCAGCCAGCTGGAAGCCTGTTTCTCTATGGCTGGATGGGGAGCTTGCCTCAGCCACCCAGCCTGTACGCAGGTAGTCCAAAAGCA
>VYZW01004281.1:2001-12769 GCA_013401315.1 Balaeniceps rex
CCCCCTTCATTCCAGTATTTATTCCCTTAATGTTTCAAAATTTTTTGCCTGTCTGCAATTTTATATGAATGCCATTTATAATAATTACATGCCAAATGGGTGACATTAGAACTTAAATAATGGATTTGCTCTGTGTGCGCCATCATGATGATACCCAGTGGGATTAAAGAGAAAACTCTATCTTAAAGTAACATTAAGTATCTAAAAGACTGACAAAAAAAGTTAGATAGTTGCATGGCTTNGGGTGCCAATAACTTCCTCTGCCTTTTTTATCTGGAGGTAGGAAAGCCTGTCATCCCATAAAAATAAATGCAAATTTTACTCCAACTGATTTTAAAGTAACACAAGGTAGAATTCATTTCTCAGGTGGAAGAAATTGTGGTCAATCAATCTCACATTATTTGGAGTTGCCTTCAAGGAACTTCTGCAGTTGGAGAGTATCTTGGCAATGTGAGAGAGACAGCTATGTTTAAAAAAATAAAGCTTGTTCCCAGGTACAGGATCACACTTGCAAAGATGCAAGTTGGCTGAAGTGTGCACAACACAGATCTGATCTTGATCTGCTCATTATTTATCTATGCAGAAGTGTTAATTAAATGCACATAAAGATGTGCACTGAAATGTACATACATTGTGAAATTTGGCCAATGGCATCTGCATTCTGCACACTATGGAGAAATTCCAATGTCCTGTTTGGGTCTGATGTTACATGGCTTAAATATTCAGAAGGATCCTATTTATTTCAGTTGAGTCTGTTAAGATTATTCTTCTCCAAGGAGCTACTGGGAGACATACAGGTTTCTCAAAGGGCAATTCAGAGATGGACCCAAATATGAAATGCCTATGTAGAATGTCCTATGAATTAAGCATCCGAGGGGGATTTTAGGTATAGCTTACTTAGCTCCAGGTATTTCCATTCTGTCTCTGTCTTTTCTGTTGCTTTTTCTTTCACTCACATTATTCACTTGGCAAACATGGATGGATTTGTTTCCTTGCTTTGTTTGTTCTTTTAATGCACTCTGGGATTCCTGTCCACACAACTAGTCTTCTACATACTATAAGAATATACATGTGTAATAAAAGCTAAATAGAAGATAGTGATCATGGGACCGGTCAGGTCCATGAGGAAGATTGTAAGCAGACAGACTGTCAGAGAGAAGACATACATATTTTGATATATTGTTCCATCACACTTAATTTTTATCATTCATCCCAAGCTATGTGCTCACTTGCCCTGAAGAAGGCTTTAAGACTAAACACTAGGCGTAGAAGATTGTAACACTTGTCATACTTGGTCACACCTACAATCTACCTACTTCAGTGTCCGAAGCAGGCAGAAGTGCCCAGCATTGCACGATGGAAGAAAGTGTCTAGAGCATGAAACTGTAATTTTACTTACAGCCCTGGTTATGTGTATATGAAGTAAAGAGTGAGTGGTTTGTAATGCCACAAACAAGCTGCGTAGTGTAGACCAGCTCAGAGGAAGGGTGGAATTACTGCTGTATCTATGCTCTAGGTTTAGGAAGGAGAAATGACTGGCAACATAGCAGCTATGAAGGATCTCAGGGTTGCATTGAAATGCCAATGAAATGTGAGTCTGCAGTGCAACACTATCACAAAAAATAGTTTATCTTCTGGTAAGTATTGACAGGGGAGCTGACAGGTGGGAGAACTAGCAAAATATCACCTGAAATGCTGTGTCCAGTTTCTGTGTACCATGTTTTAACTTCTGAGAAACAACTTTGACAGTCTGAAAGACATCAACAAAAAATAAAATTGCCAGCAAAAACATGACCTGTGAAGAAATCTTGAAGCAATTGCAGTAGTTTAATCTAGGCAAGAGAAAACATATGAAGGCATGAAACTATAATATTCTAATGCATAAAACATAGTTATTAAAACAATGATGATTAACTATTTTTCATTCTCATTAGAGACAAAAAAACCCATTTGCCTTGGTAATCAGTTGGCTCCTGTTTGTGGTTTGAATGATTTCTTGAAATTTCTCTGAGCCCCAATTTTCTGTATCTCTGTGCTGGGGGTATAGGGGCTGGAGGTTGGAAAGATGAGAGGAGTTTGTAAGCACTTTATTAGTCATAGGGATTTGTCCCTCCTGCAAGGTACTAATTTTTTTTTTCCATTAGTGTTACTGTTGAACCATGACAAAAAGCTCCCAATACATGTTTTGGGTTTCTAAGTCCACTGGAAGAGTAGTCATAACTAAAGAATTTTATTGTTACCTTGGCTTTATCTTAGAGATTGAACAACTTTAAGTAATGTTTTTTGCACTGAGTTTACCATGAGAAGAGTGACCAATGCTTTGTACATTTGACAGAAATTCTTTTTGGAGAAGATTTTTGTGTGTGATACAAATCTTTCATGTAACTTTTCTAGGCTAACAAATGTATTGGCTGTAGGGACAGATGGATTAGGGTTATCATAAGTGTAGGTATATCCGGGTTTAGGGACTAATAGTCCTCTCTGTCCGGGTTTATGGATTAATAGCCCAAAAACTAGGTAGTAAAAAAAGACCAGTGGTCAATAGGGCTATAGATTGAGGGGGACAGCTGTGACTGTGAGGGAGGTAACCAGATACTGAGGCTCTGATTTGAGTGCCTGGAGCAAAAAGGCTGTGAGACCGTGGGTGGAGAGATGTGGTATTAGAGGAAAGTGAAGTGTGGAAGAAGTGAAGCAGCACAAGAATGAAAGGTGTGCATTAAGCCATGTGGTGCATAAGGTGAGAAATGGGCTTGGGCTCCCAAAGAAACACCCACCACCACCACTGCCCTGGTGCCTCAACCTGAGGCCCTGGTGGGAGCACATGTGGGATTGCCTCATTGTTCTCTCCTTCAAAGGAACACTGACCCCAACATTTAGGTAAACAGATAACTAAGAGTAAGCACCTTCATGCATATTTAAAAACACAGCCTGACTTTCAAAGATGCTGGTAATATGCAGGGTTTTTTTGAAACTGACTTAATGCTTAAAATCGTAAAGGAATCTAGTGAATATTTTTAGCACTTGATTATTTGTTTTAGCTGTTTAAGTTTAGTCTTGTAGCAAGCACTTTAAAATAGAAATGCTCTTGAGCTAAGCTTCTATTCCTAATGAATGCCACAGTTATTTGCATCTAATTTAATGTACATGCTGAATGTCTGAAGCTAAGACACTGCCTGTATTTTCTTGAATCTGAGACATCTCAGGTGATATTATTTCCGAGCACACTGATATTGAAATGATGTGGATGGTTTCTTTCACCGTTTTCCTCCAGAACCAGGTCAAGCCTTCTCAGCATTACAAGCAAATCTGAGTTTTGCAATGCTACAGTACAGAGGAGCAAGCTGACCCTGGGCTGTCAGTCCCATCACAGGTAACGAAAATTTAGGTTGTTTGGATAAGGGATAGAAGACGGCTTTAGGGAAATAAGTTTGTTGCTGGTATCACTATAAGGAGAACAGGGATAGTGCCTTTTCCTGCTGATGGCAGACTACCCCATCCCACAATAGCTGCCATCCTGTGCTCCCTGAATTCCTTTTCTTTTTTGACCTCATCAGTGGCAACCGAAAAACACATCTGGCAAAAAAAGGCAATGAAGTAATTTTGTTACCTCTGTCAGCCTTGCACTTAATCACATAACTAATTTGCCTATGCCAATAGTCAGTTTTTGTTTCCCCATTGGTCCCTACTATGAGATATGTGAGCATCAGAAATGCCTCCGTACCCTAGATAAACACGAAGCTTTCAAGTAGTCTAGACTAAATTTCTATAAAGTCAGCCTAACACACTCTTATTCTCAAGGAACAGACTCATCCAAGGGTTGCATGTTTTTATACAGAGTTCAGTAAGGAAACTTATAGGCAGCAAAATACTTAGCTTCCAAAATGCACACTACATTTGTAATAAAATTTGGATTAGAATATTTCACTCTCTTGAAACTGCTTTTTTTAGCTCTCTGCTTTCTTTAGAAATATTAAAAAATTCAATGTTAGAGGTGAGTTTTAGAATAGATTTAATCTGAGGCATTATGTGAAGGAAATGGCACAAATTTAAGTTACTTCATGTGTATTCTATTTAATATTTTTGTTGTGACCTTAGGGCTACCTATATGCTTCAAATTACTGGAGTGTGAATTTCTCCAGGCTAGGCAGCAGTGCAGAAACTGGGAAAACTGAGTTCTACAGACATGCACAGAGTGCGTTACTGTAGGCATATAGTTCTATCAAATAATCACCAATTTCCATTGAAATACTTCAAAGCACTTTGCAATGATAGTTGTTTTCATGTCCAATTTTTCTATCTCCAGTGGTTGCAGTGCAACCTCCACTTTAAAAGACAGGGGCTTAGCTGAACGATAAACATTGTGATCATAACTTCAAAGATAAATTCTCTTGAACTAGGACTGGAATTGGTTCTCTTTTCTCTCTGGTTAGAGAAAGCTGAATGTGTGATGGTTAAATGGAAAAGAATTTTCAAAGCTAACCATTCTGGCTTTTAGGACTATTTTCTTGTGAAAATGAAACTTATTACAGATAAGGATCCTTTTGTTTTTCTATCAGTGATAGTTTTTGTTTTCGCAGCAGGGTGAAATAGCTCACTCTCATTTCTTAAATAATTTAGAAGGGAATTTAAACTCTATAATGGATAATTTTGGAAAGAACTACCTTCCAAAGAATCTTGCAACATCCTATGTGTTCTTAAATAACTCCAGGCTGATCTATTTTCTTCTGTACTTGTTTAGCTCTTTTCATTTCTGAAGGCAGTTTTTATTGTGTTTCTTCCCCCTCATGGGAATGAAGTAATTTCCACTTTCTAAGTAACTATCCTCCATTAACAGAACTCTTCAGCCTAAATTTGTTTTGTCTATGAGAATAAATTGGATTCCCCTAGAGAATTTTTCCAGCTTCCTTACTATCAGTTTTAAAACTGCTGAGTTTACCCCATCATACTTGTTAGGGGTCTTTCACTTTCAGCCTCTGTCAGGAGACTCTGATGTGAAGCATTTACTTTCTTTGCATTTTTCCATAAATTAATCTGGCAGACCCAGCAATGTAACTGGGCATTTTCATAAGTTGGTGTTTGAGCCACAGAAATAGTTTAATCCAAACTTTTCAGTGCTTCATTTGTCAGGGGTGCTGTCGTGGTTTAACCCCAGTCGGCAACCAAGCACCACACAGCCACTCGCTCACCCTACCCTGCCCCCAGTGGGATGGGAGAGAATCGAAAGGGCAAAAGAAAACTCACGGGTTGAGATAAGAACAATTCAATAATAGAAATAAAATAATAATAATAATAGTAATAAAAATTGCAATGAAAAGGAGAACAAGAGAGAGAGAAACAAAACCCAGGAAAAACAAGTGATGCAACCGCTCACCACCTGCCGACTGACACCCAGCCAGTCCCCAGGCAGTGACCACTGCCCCCCAGCCAACTCCCCCCAGTTTATATACTGAGCATGATGTCATATGGTATGGAATAGCCCTTTGGTCAGTTTGGGTCAGCTGTCCTGGCTGTGCCCCCTCCCAGCTTCTTGTGCACCTGGCAGAGCATGGGAAGCTGAAAAAGAAAGTCCTTGACTAGCCTAAGCACTACTTAGCCACAACTAAAACATCAGTGTGTTATCAGCATTCTTCTCATACTAAATCCAAAACACAGCGCTATGAAGTACTCCTAGTACACAGTACTAAGAAGAAAATTAGCTCTAACCCAGCCAAAACCAGGACAGGTGCCCTGCAGAACATTCCGGCCATTACAGCTGTGTTGTAGCTTCTACATATCTTTCTCAAACAATTGCATTCCATCAAAGATAGTAGACGACCACTTTCCTTTCAGTGTAATTGTGATGTAAAATAACATCTCACAAAATTGTTCATTATGTAAGATTGTCCTGCAGTGAATACAGCTGCAAGGTGCTTTGCAGCTCCAGGTTATAAGCTCTAAACTTCCTTGACTTCATCAGTGGAGGAACATCTAGCTGGCTCATTACAGCTGCTTCCATGTACGCAGACTACTCATAGAGCAGTCTGACTTGCAGTGTACTCCAAAAAGTGGTGATCAATATTCAACCCACTTAGTAGGAGATGGCTGCCTGTCCTTAGGGAGGCAGGGCTGAGAGGGAGAAAAACGATTTCCTGAAGTGCTTACTGTATGTCACTTCTAATTATTAATGATTGTGTCGGGGTTTCATTGAAGCAATCTAGGGAGCAATCGCATTGGATCAATCCATGGAAACATCCCATGAATGATTTCAAAGATACAGTTTTTTAGTCTTTCAAACTTAAAAAATATACTGTAACCTGTTTTCTGACTATTGTTATATGCTGAATTTTTCTTTGTCTTATAACACATATTCTAGGAAATGATGTCAGGGCCCCGAATGCACCTACAAGCTCTGCCACACCCACCTCTGAGGAGTTTGGCTGCCTGTGCTCAGTGTGCGGCTGTAACCCATAATACCCTGTTGGGAGGTAAGCTGGGATCTACAGAGATGTTTGGCTGTGACTGGGCTGCTGGTTGACTTTGGTTTCTGTCACTGGCCTGCTCTGGTCTTCTTCTTTGAGTGGAGCCGTCCCTGTGTCAGAGGGGATGGTACCCTGCCTGCCTTATCATCGCTGTCACCTTCCCTTGGGGAGCAGTCCACTCTAACAGCAGTTTATTCATTTATTCTCATCATTATAATTCCACTAATGTCAATAGAGATACTCAGGGTGTCGGAAGCAGTTCAGAGTAGCTCAAGGTTAAATCTGGACATGCTTGTCCATCCATAGTGATATAAATTAAATCACTATTCCAAAAGACTGGATAGCACATGGTGAGTTGAAAATAAAATGACCATTGGCTTGGGTCAGTCTGAACTCTCCTTTGTGGAATGAGTATAGACAGCAGTTACTTTTGTCTTGAAAAGGAATTGATTGTCAAAAATCTTGCAATTCTGTCTTCTCATTATGTGCCTTTCTGACTTTAAAGTGTGATGAGAAAACTGCTAATATATTGTCAATGATATCTTCAATTCTATTTTTGTTTAACTTTTTATTGTATTCGCTAAAACATGAAAGTGGCATTAACTTCAACGATATGCAAATAGCAAGTGATCATTCCTACTTGGTATTCGTGATGAATAGGAAATTATACTAACAACTTTCATTATTCTATTCATTTATTATTGGAGAATAATTAGAAGTGAATGACTGTTAAAAGTTTTTTTCTTTTGCAAAGATGAGGCTTTCATCTTTTTTGCCACATTTATTTTCAACAGTAAGTATGTGCCTTTGTAGCTTTTTCTCATACAAACACTTTCCCCCCACCATTACTGACACTGGAGTTTGAACATTAAAAATTTAAGAAAATAGTAAGAAAAGTCTTTCCAAATTCTTTCTGCTCATTGTTCAGTGCCTTTGATACAAGTTACCATATTCTCTAACTGAGATCTGGAGCTAGAAGAAGATGTAGAAAACCTTTATTGAAATTGTAAAGCATCATTTTGCCTCCATTTTGGGTTCTGTGACCTGTAGTTTGGTCAGTAGCATGCTGAAGGTCAACTACATAACACTTTTTTCCATGGGCCATATAATATATTTATATGGTCTGATTAGTATCAAGAAGTTAAGGCATTCACCACAAAAAATTATCAAAGCTCTTTTCAGGTGCAAATATTCTGTTTGATGTTTTGTGTCTGTATACCTCATTTCACCCTAGAGAATCATACAGCAGTCAGAAAACTTTGTACAGAAATAGCATGATGCCCATCAAAGAGGAGTAGTCTGTTCTAGAGTAGAATGTGACAGCTATTTACCAGGGAAAATAGCATTGCAGAGCTGTGTAGGAGTGGGAACAGGGAAGAATCCTGCATGCAAGGGAAAATGCAGAGAGACTGCAAGGAGGTAAGAGGAGCCCAACAGATCTGAGGTTATTTAGGTTGGGGAAAGTTAGATAAAAATCTCCCTTTGACTCTTTGCTAATATCTCTTTTCTTTAATAAAAGCAGGTTACCTGAATGCAGCATATTCAAGACCATCATATCCTGAAACATCATTTTAAGGCTTAGCTGATGTAGAAATCAATTCAGTGAATCAATCCCTGATGCAAATGCAGTCAGTGTTCACTCACATATCCTATCCAAGTACTGATCAGGCCAAATCTTTGCATATGCTTCCATCTTGGAGGAGGGTCTCTGTGGGCACAGTGGTTTTCCTGCACAGAGTAATTACCAAGGCTCTTCAAATTGTGAACTGCAGGTCTTGTCCTCATAAGAAGTTGCACTGACTTAAATAAAGGGATTATTATTAAAGGATTTAATTATATTCCTCTGTGAACACTTTTCCTTTATAAGTAGTTCATTTCAAATTTTGTAGGGGTGAAAGGAAGCATTCAGACAGGATAATCTTAATTGGACATTGGTGGGAGTAGAGAGTGCTGACAGTAGGGTAGCAGGTTGTTACTCTGAAAAGGACACAGGCAGACTTTGACAATCCATGAGAGATGACCGCGTCAGATAAAATGAAAAATGCATTTTCAATGTAAAGGTAGCAGCATGCAGGATGCAAGAGTTACTTTTGGCCTGATGACAAGATGGAAAGTAGCCCAGAAAGCCAACTGTATCCTGGGCTGCATCAAAAGAAGCATGACCAGCATGTCAAAGGAGGTGATTCTGCCCCTCTACTCTGCTCTGGTGAGACCCCACCTGGAGTACTGCATCCAGCTATGGGGCCCCCAGCATAAGAAGGACATGGACCTGTTGGAGTGAGTCCAGAGAGGAGCCACGAAGATGATCAGAGGGCTGGAACACCTCTCCTGTGAAGACAGGCTGAGAGAGTTGGCGTTTTTCAGCCTGGACAAGAGAAGGGAGACCTTATAGCAGCCTTCAAGTACCTGAAGGGGGCCTACAAGAAAGCTGGAGAGGGACTTTTTGCAAGGGCAGGTAGTGATANGCTCTGGTGAGACCCCACCTGGAGTACTGCATCCAGCTATGGGGCCCCCAGCATAAGAAGGACATGGACCTGTTGGAGTGAGTCCAGAGAGGAGCCACGAAGATGATCAGAGGGCTGGAACACCTCTCCTGTGAAGACAGGCTGAGAGAGTTGGCGTTTTTCAGCCTGGACAAGAGAAGGGAGACCTTATAGCAGCCTTCAAGTACCTGAAGGGGGCCTACAAGAAAGCTGGAGAGGGACTTTTTGCAAGGGCAGGTAGTGATAGGACAAGGGGCAATGGCTTTCAACTGAAAGAGGGTAGATTTAGATTAGATATAAGGAAGAAATTCTTCACTATGAGGGTGCTGAGGCACAGGAACATGTTGCCCAGGGAAGTTGTGGATGCCCCATCCCTGGAAATGTTCAAAGCCAGGTCGGATGGGGCTTTAAGCAACCTGGTCTAGTGGAAAGTGTCCCTGCCCACAGCAGGGGGGTTGAAACTCGATGGTCTTTAAGGTTGCTTCCAACGCAAACCGTTCTATGATTATGTGATTCTATGAAATTACTCAGACTGCTGCTTCTCAACTACATGAAGGCAATGCTGTCAAGTGCTTTACACTGCTACTTAATTTCTATTCCATAATGGATGTATATGTTATACCTATCACTGATTCAAATGAAAAAGAATTTTATCCACATTTTTAAACACTTTTTTTTTTCTTTCTGCTGGGAGAAATAATACTGGCATTGAGATAAATGGGGCTGTAAGTAGTGCTGTGTCTGCACTGCTAAGATAATGCAGTCCCCAAAAACCAGTTGCCAAGCATAGCTGCTACCATTGTACAGGACAAGCAAGTTAAAATAATTGTTTTCTCCTTTAGCACCCCTTTCATGGCCTTGTGCAGTTCAAAGTTCAAAAGCTGAATAACATTTCTAGCATGTTGCCATATTTTACTTTGTTTTAAATAACAATGTACATGTTGATCCATGGCTGTTTTAGTTATTTTTTTGGAAAATGTGTTTCTCTAGGAATCCCTGGGAAGACTTCACCCACACAGAACTTTTCCTTTATGACTGAGGATGGTAGAAAATGGACATGTTTGGACACCTAGGTAGAATACTTTTGAGACGTACAGTAGATGAGAATGGAGGAGGAATGGGAAAGCATCAGCTTTCCCCAAAAAGCATCAGTATAGTCCTCTGCTAGGGGGAATTTACTTGTTCTGTATTCCATATGCAAAGGAGCTGTGCAACATGGGGGAAAAGTCTGGAGTTGACTGAACTGGAACTGTTCTAAGAGTTGGAAACATTTCTTGACAAACTAAATGGAAAAAAAAAATCTAGTACATAAAATAGCTTTACTTGAGGAGTACAAATATCTCAGATGTTGCATGACCATGATCATATTACACGTCTAATGTCACATTATGGATCCCTTCAGCCTTATACTTTCAGACTTCCCCAGCAGCTGGCCTCAGGTGCCCTGACCTCCCTTGCTTCATGCTCAGACACAGACACACAAATGGGTCTCTCAGTCTACCCTCATGCTCCATGGTCTCTCCAAGAGCTTCATGGGATCTGCTGGCCCATCCACTAGCCAACCCAGAGACCCTTTGGTCTCTCCAGTATCTAGGTTTGATACCTGGCTCCTAAGCTCTTATCCTACTTGCAAGGTAGTCCTGCTTTTATTTGAAGAAGCATTGTTGTTTTCAACTTACCCACATGTAACTAAAACATGATTTTGCCCCTTACTTATATAGTAAGACTAAACTTCAACAAGTATCTTCTGCAGAACCATTCTGACCTTCATATGAATCCATACAAATTTAGATGGGGGATTCGCAAATGCTAACTATTCCCTCATAG